>JBBMKB010081842.1:0-16316 GCA_037833945.1 Alaria marginata
TTAGCCGTCCGTCAAGGTATTTTTTTGGAAAATTGCCGTCCGTCAAGGGGTGAAAGTGCCGTCTCCTGACATCTTTGCTGTTCACGATCTGGCTTTCAGGACAGATACCTCGCTGGTCTATATGATCTGCACCACCTTTAGATCTTGTTGCCGGGGAGCCGGATGGTCTGGATTATGTAGCACATGTTTCCTGGGTTGGATCTGTACTATTAATAGATAGATCCTGCACAACATAACACGACGACAATTATAGGATCTAAATGATCTGTGTCGATCGTGATCTGTCCGAAGTGTTATTCACACACCGCACCATAACATCTGCAACAGAACTCACCGTTTCCTGGTGTGCGGCCCTTGGCCGTCGCTTAGTCCCGCTGTCGAGCTGCGCCTGCAGGGGGTCGGACATCCCGGCGTCTGCTGAGGTACGCTTTTTCCGAGGGGTAGCAGCAGCACCAGCAGCACCAGCAGTACCAGTAGCAACACTAGCAGTACCAGCAGCAGAAGCATCAGCGGTGGCACACCACCACCACCACCACCACAGCCATCAGCGGCAGCAGCAGTAGCAGCAGCAGTAGCACCACCAGCATCACCACCACCAGTAGCAGTACCAGCAGCACTAGCTGTAGTAGCGCCAGCACCAGCCCCAGCAGTACCAATAACACCAACATCACCACTAGCAGCACCAGCAGCACCAGCAGCAGTAACAGCAACAGCAGCAGCAGCAGTACCAGCACCGGCTGTAGCAGCACCAACACCAGCAGCACCAGCTGTTGCAGCACCAGCAGCACCAGCTGTTGTAGCACCAGCACCAGCACCAGCGGCAGCACCAGCACGATTCGGTTGCCTCATTTCTACTCGCTTCCGGAGCTCTTCGGCATGCCCCTTCCCGACCTCAACGAGAGCAGCCCTATCCGCTACCACCTTCACCAGCTCTCCAGACGAGGGGGTCTTGCCGTCCTTCCTCAGCAGCACAGAAGTTAGGAGGAACCCTGTCCCACGCTTTGTCCACTTTTTTTGCCTCACAAATCTGTCCTCTCCGCAAATGATTATCTTACGATCGATTTTGTTGTCCGATTGCAACATTTTTGTGCCACTCCACGCACAGCTTTGAGGGGCCCGAGCAAAAACGAACAGCCGGCTCGGGTGGGGAGGGTGTTGGACAACCACCGAGGAAGTTGTTTCCTCTCAATGCTGTATGCAAATGGACCCTGGAGATAGTTTTGAATCGATCCACAATCGACAATGATATACAATGGTGTGGAGTTCCACCGCATCTTGTTTAAAAAAAAAGTGGGTCGAAAAAGTGTTTTTGAAAACTACCGACGGATATCAACGCGAACCGACGAAAACTCCGTCCGGGACGGAGGCATAAAGTCGACCTCAGAATAAGCTGATGCGTTGACTGGATGGTGGTGCTAGCTAGCTTCATCACTAGATCAGCCTTGAAATCCATCTATGGCGCAAACGCGGAGCGGTGGCCTGTGCTTTCGCTGCCAAGGTACCATCCTATATCTACGTCCGTCGGTAGGTCGTTTCGTCATAATTAGTTTTGAATGTGTCCCCGGCACCCGTGGATGTGCATGCCACCAAAGTACTCCACAAACTCCGTGTGTGCTTCGAGTGTTTGCGACCATTTTCGACTGCAACTTGGATGGGCTAGGAGCGATGAAGCTCAAGCATTTTGAATCCGCCTTGCAGCCTGTGACCAAGTACAGCGACCTCGGCACGGATCATGTCAATATTGACTTGGAGCAATACAGGTAAGAGTTGTGCAATACTGCTGACTACCAGTATATGCGTACAGAAGTCAGCACAAACCAATGAGGATATCCTATTATACGTACACAATCTCTAGACTGATGTGATACGATACGAGGTACTGCTGGAACACCGCAAGTAGCAGCAGGTGTGTGTGTGTGTGTTCGTCGTATCGAAGCCGGGCACTTGTTGAAGGAGGACCCGTGCGTGGCCACAAGAAGTCACAAGGTATAGCCACATACTCGAACTACAGCTTGTTGTAAACCGTACCTAATCGTATACCAGGCACTCCGTACGTACCAGAGGTCAGAAGTTGAACATGAGCACAGCACCTACCTACAGTAGTACCTAAACTATGTCATCATACTGAAGGTCGCGGTACCTCGTCCCTGCCATCGAACGGCGCTGGGACTTAACGATTCTAGTGCGGGTTGATTGAACTAGAGGTGCCCCTGGTACTCGTACGGCGATCGATTCGAGCACGCCGTCGACGGAGTCTCGCCGTGGCTCCAGACGCTGTGTACTCCGTTTACGTTCGATTCGTGCCAACACTACAGTTGTACACATCGGACTGACCAGATCCTTATTATTGCTATGCTTTCATGCTTCTACTCGTCGTGTGAATATGAGGGGAGACCGAAGACTGGCGTTGCTCTTGTTGTTGCCATTGCCATGTGAACGGCGCACCGTGCTGTAGTTGTTAGGTAGTGAATGAACCCTTGGGAACTTCAGGGGGGGGAAATGCCCAAAAATTACTGACGATTACGAATACAACCTCGGCAGCACGGCGGCAGCACGAAGCAGCTTGGGCTGCTGGGGTAGGAGATGTGTCCGAAGAGCGACGTATGCTATACTCGTAGACGTAGTGACACGCGCGCAGCATCATGATGCCTGTACGGCTGCATGCTCTTCCTCGAAGGTTAATAAAATCGCTCTTTCTCGCCGTTGTTAGGTCGGTTTGCATGAGTTGCAAACGGGTTTACTACCTAACAAGATGCTCAAGGTTCAATGTCATACCACCGCCGTCCTTGCTGCCTCGGATGCCTGTCGCCTATCCTGTCTTCGTCTGTCCTCTGAAACGTTCAGCACCTCGCCCCATCTCGCCGCCCGAATGGTATACACTGCCGAGTTCGAGTATGGGGACATCGACGGGCGTGCTGTGCTCGACCTCGGCTGTGGCACGGGTATGCTCGGCATCGCTGCAGGCATCCTCGGTGCCGGTACTGTCGTTGGATTGGACGTCGATGAGGGAGCTCTCGCAGCCGCGGCGGAGAACGCTTCGGACATGGATATCGATATGGACCTCGTGTGTTGCGACGTCTCACGGGTTCCATGTGTGCCAGGTGAGATGCACCAGAATTTATCAATCCTCGTAATTCCTGTAGCCTGCCGTAGTGTCAGAGCAGCTTCTGCCTGATGAGGAGCGAGGAGCTGATTTTGCAGTCTTGTATACGAGGGAACCGCAGTCTCATCGCACGTATCTGGTATATCGGTACATATAGGACGTGACATCGTTTAATACGGCGAGAGTTCACATTATACATTTGGGCCGAATGTAAACATTACACCGGTGATCCAGAAAACGCTACGCCGTATATACATATGATATGATATCATATCGCGATACTTATGAAAGATGAGATTCTATTTTTTTTTTAAACAATCTGACAGCTTAAGTGTATTTTTCTTTTTTCTAAATATTATAATACCACATACTTCGAAGTATCGTGTTGTTTTGTACCCGGTACGATCATACTCCAGAATTATATGAAGTGAATATCAAAATATTGCAGAGAGCAGAAAATGTCAAAAACGTTGAAAACAGCCGACACGATATCCTGACTTGAATTCGAGTGCTAAACGACGCTTTAAACAGCATACTGCTGTACTCGCATTGCTGTAGATACGCAGTCTGCGTACCAGGTACAGCCTTGCTCCTGTAAATCCGTCATATAGTACGATACGAGTAACTGGTTGAAGGGGATCGCGCCCCGTCCCGCTTTCGCGCAGGCCGATTCGACACGGTACTAATGAACCCTCCGTTCGGTACGCGACGAGCTGGCATCGACATCATCTTCCTGGAGGCCGCTTTGGAGGTGTGTGCGTGTTTGTGCGTGTGTGTGTTGTTCACATTGAACCGATCTTACCGCTCTTTTTACCCTCGACATTGAGCACACCCACTGTCCGTACCGATTTTTCGTCCTAGAGAGGTACAAAATCAGCGGTCACTAACTATGAAACAGAGATTCCATCGCAAATTTCGTGAGGAGATTTGACCATGCAAAGCCAGACGTGCTGGATACGAAAATATACGAAGGTGCGCGTTGGACGAGTTGTCGTACTCGCATTTTTACTGAACGGTGCAACAGCAGTGTCGTGTTTGTAGAGTTAAGTTCGCTTTTTCAGAGACTGACGTTGCGTTGCACTGGGGCCATCGAGCGCACACGCTCCAAACGTGTATACTCCGCAGGCGAGAAAGCATGGCGTTTTTGGATTCAGATGCGCTTTGACTTGCGTGTTGGTCGTCTTAGTGTGCTTACAGCTGACCGCATCCCAACAATGTGTTATTTTGTTTCTCCAGCTGACCTTACCCAGAGGGGGTTTTGACGTTTGTACGAGCGAGAAAAAATCAGTACCAGCACATCCACAAACGTTATGTTTTGGGGTTAACAGGGTTTTATATTGTTGAGGCAGTTTGCTTGCCCGAGGAAAGTGTTACTGCAGACAGGTGACAGGCTCGTCGCCTGTGCGCCCTGAGAGATGTGGTTCACGTTGCAGTACTTGTATTATGTCCGACCTCTACACGGCGCCAGCTGCTGTAAATTTACTGCTCAAGCCCCGATAAGTTATGATTATCGTAGTGCTTAATCAGAGTCAACCATGTCGCCACTTCTTTTCCGAAAGGGCTCTATCAGTACACGGGGATTGAATCGGGGCGAAAAGTGGATGCCGCTGCAACGCCAATCAATGTGACGGTCTCGTGCACGAGTGAAATTGCGATGCATACCGGTATACACGCTTGTTGGCACTAGAGATGGGCACCGGTTAGCTTTGTCGAAAAACCGAAAACCGGATAGGAGGCGTTATTATCAAAAACGAAAAATCGGTTAAAGGGTTCTTGTTTGGCACGTATTAAAGCCTCCAACATATTGGAAACCACGGGTGATTTTTCGATTTTTCCTCGATTTGAACCTTGTTGTGTACTCCCAACAGCGTATTTGGTTATGTTCGTTACCTTGATAGTCCAGCTTTCGCGCTGTCATGTTTATATTCACGTTGTTCATTGCTGCAGGCTCATTTTAGTGTAGATGGGTGCCCTAATTTTGTTTTCAACCAAAAAGTGGATCTTATTTTTTAAACCGAGTAATTGCAAACGCCTGCGGAGTTTCCAAAAACCGCGGTTAACCTGTTATTTTGATCCGTGCCCCTCTCTAGTTGACACACAGATAATACACCTCCCCCATACGAGCACACCGGGTGATATCATGATATCATGTGATACTCAAGTACGTATGCGGTCATGATATGATAGGGGAGCTGGTTGTATTTAGTTTTTTTTTTCAAAAGAGGCACGCGATATGTTGCTGTTACGCCTGCGCTTAGGGAGATGAGTTCACTCTTTTTATTTCCCGCTGAGTGTCTACACACCGCTCTCGCGCTAGAATGCTGCATCACCGATGCAACTTTCGATCGAAAATGTTCATAAGGCAGGGCAGGGTTTGCTTTTTATGTGTTCCCGTGTTTTCCAGTTACTTTAATTTTGCCCCATGTCCATGTTCTATCGACAAACAAAGCAACCTCACACTCCCACAAACATTGCCACCCCTTCCAGGCGGCGTCGACGGTGTACTCCATGCACAAGACTTCCACGCGTAAGGTATGAGGACATGCACATCAATTCAACGCTACGTGGGTGACTACGGAACTATTCATTGTCGCAATACGGGTGTCATGCTAGCTACAGTGGTCGGTGGGTCATGTCCAGGAAAAACCTTAGGCGCACTGTATCCCTCTCGCGTGCCATGTGCTCGCACTAGTCTTGCTTGTGCTTGGAGTATCTCGAATGCCTTCAGCTGGCGAAGATAAAGAAAGTCTATTCATCGTCAGGCGTAATGTTTGCTCAGAGCACCTACTACTTCGCCTTTACTACCCACCACATTGACCTACCCGGAAACATTGTTTTACTTCCTGGCTTGATTTCTCCTATTCCCTCGCTTGATTTCGAGACTACAGTATGTATAGTCATCAGATTGGCGTGACGGCAAACATGTGTCCACTGCTTCGATTGAGTTATCCTCCTACAACTGCTTTTAGCATTCTTCGAAAGTATGTATAGTCACCAGATTGACGCGACGGGAGACATGTCTTCACTTCCTCGTTTGAGTTCTCCTACTGCATTTAGCATGTTCAATCCTGCCGACGACGCCATTGATTGAGGTATTTGCCCGCTGGGCTACCGGTTAAAAGGTTAACCCATTGCCCACCTGAACTAAGCCTTATAGGAACATAATTTCGAGACTACCTCATCAGTCTACGCGGTAAAAAAAAATCCACACCGTTTGATTCGTGCGGGAGTACCTGATACTGGTACGTTTTTCGCCACACAATTTAATTCGTGCGGGAAATTCGCCTGTTGACTTTTTTTTTCGCTTGCCTTTCTTCCCTTCGCCATGTGCTTCTCTCCTCATAGCACCTGCTGAAGAAGGCAGACGAGTGGGGAGTTGATGCTGTCGTTCTCGCGCAGCTCCGCTTCGACATCCCCGCAACCTACAAGTTCCACAAGCGCAACTCCAAGGATATAGAAGTTGATCTCATCAGATTTCAGAAACGCTTGCCCAGTACCGACCCTGACGGAGACGCAATTGGCAAGGGATGACCCCTCCAACGGTGTGTTTAGTAAGGTATATACTCTGGAGGCACCCGGGGCACATACCCGAGTATGATTAGAGTATATACTCTGGATATACCCGCGTACACACCCGAGTATGAGTGGGGTAATCACTCTGAAAGTACCCGGGTACATACCCGAGTATGAGTAAGGCATATACTCTGGAGTTTCCCGGGTACATACCCGAGTAGGATATATACTCTGGAAGAACCTGGGCACACACCTGAGTATGAGTACTCGTAGGGTATATAATCTGGAGGTATCCGGGTACATACTCGAGTATGATCCAAACACTAGGTTTGGTACCGGGTACCCCAGGCTGTATACTCTATTAAACACACCCTTGGACCCCTCAATTCTTTCATTTTGTCGCTTGCTTTCGAGAGTGGGGCGTTCGGTGCCGCCGCTCCTGTATATACGATAGTTTTGTCCTTGTGTATAGTTGGGTGGGACGTGCTTGCCGCGCTTGTATTGATAATGCGATGGTATTCAGGTACTTTGGGGTGTTTGGGGTGTTTGGGGTGTGGAGGAAACGTCTTGTTTGTTGGTGGCATTCTGGTGCAGATAGTAATCGCAACGGAAGGCGGGTTTCCGACACCACAGCGCCTCTGTCGATCGTCTAAATGGAGCACGTTTCCGCTTTAATGTCACTTTCCGTTGTATATTTTACGTAGTCGGTTTCTGCTATATAGTCGCACGTGATGATCGCCTATTTCCAAGCATGTCTGCTGCTACTCAACATATCGTCATGCTCAGGAAAAACAGTTGGAGGCTGCTTACGAGTCAGCGTCGACCGAGCAAGCCCCGTCCTGTGATCACAAACTTACCTGGGCTGAAACGAGTCAGTGACTACTTTTTTTTTAACCCAGAGTGCTGCTTACGAGTATCAGGTACGTTTCAGAGTAGCTTAGCCTGTCCTGTGACCACTGACTTGATTATTGATGCGTGTTAATGTGAGAGCAACAACAAACAACAGCAACAACAACAGCAACAACAACAAACAACAACAACAACAACAACAACAACAACGTACCTGATATACTGTATGTGTATGAACAGTTACTAGTAGTAGTTACCTGGTATGATGACATGATTTTGTATTTATTTGTGTTCGATCAGGTAGGTTTCGATCAGGAGCAGCGCGCGGAATGAGACGACACAATGAACAGAACAAGCCGTGGGCATCATTCACCCGCACAAACAGCGGACACCCTAGTATATATCGCGCCTGCCTACACCTTTCGTGCACACTACGCCAGCAACACTAGTACAAGGATCCTGCTTTATTCCATTGCCGCTCTTGCGCCTTGCGCCGTTGACCTGGTTCTTTAGTGCTGTGTTATTGGCCCCGCCCCCCTATATAAACATGCCACATTTTGTTCAACAACAGTATCACCCTAACCCCGTAAAATAAAGCCTCTTTTGAACACCCACGACACCCAAAATCAGAGCAAAAAAGGAGATTACTCGTACTCGCTTGGCGCCGCCATCTCTATTCCCCGACACACCCACAACACCCCACGCGCGTACTGCTTACTAAGCACGCCCATTAGCATGGCGTTGAGATCCTTGGGCCTCGCCGGGGTTGAAATGGGGGGAAGAATGGCTGGGAGAGGGAGGGGGGTTGGAGCAACAATATCGCACAGGCACATTGCGGGCGTGGAGCGAAAAGCATCTTCTTTCGTAGGGCAAGGGCAGGGACATGGGCATTTCGGCCGCTCGCAATCGCCGTCTTACAGACAAGGTATGCCTCGTAGAGGTTGGGGGGTGTGTGGTTCCCATGGGCTGGGTGGGCCTGAGGGGGGTGTGACGTTGTTGACAAAGGCGATAGTGATTAGCCAAATTGTTTGGCATATGTGACGTACGAGCCCCTTTTTTATTAGCACTGCACCCACGTTTTTTTCGAAACTACTTGAAATTAGTGTGGTATTTTTGCCGAGCGAAAGCAGTCAAGTCGGTGCATCTGGCATGGGCATGTGGGCTACGCTGAACGACCACAACACGCTGAACTGCTAGGTGGGAGAGAGGAGGGAGGGTGTCCCGTAAACTGCAAACACGAAAATAAGCACTGCAGCGGCAGTAGTTGTGGTTTAATTTTTACTTGGCCGGGTAAGCTTCCGCCTGTCGCTAGGGTTTCCTTTACGGCAGTATTCCTTGATCGGTGCGAATACGTACTCATCGACGTACCGATCCCCGGCGAGCATGTACGCGTACCCCAGCGGGTTCGTACGTACCCCAGCGGGTTCGTGAGACCACGCACCCAAAGCTCTGTACGAGAGGTACCTCAAGTAGACCATACTGCTGTACCTGGTATTTGTCGTCCATTACGACTTTAGTGTCCCGAAGAGTAGTCCCGAAATCGACTTATCGCACGTCCTATATACACGCAAGCTGATATTATACCTGGTACAGCCGTCCTTACCGGACTCACCGACCGTCAGCCTTCAATAAATCCAAGTGTTTTTTTTCAAAGTACGTCCGCACGTCCATGCCTGTACGTCGGCTTTCGAATTGGTTTTGACTGAGGGTCTACTCCGCGCCCTCCGTCCGGCGCTTGGCGTACTACTGCTGTACTACTGCTGTACCTGGCACCGCACCACAGAGCACAGCACAGAGCTACTCGTAGGGTTAGGTGATACAGGTCATACCTTACGATGCATGGCCGGATGGCCGGGGGCAAAATTCAATGACGACTGCGGGGGCATTTGGGAGCCATCCCCGGTTTTATGGCCTTGGTTTTCGCACATTCCCGCCGCACCCGTCCTCTTCAGCGCACCAGCCAGCTCCCACAGAGCAGCGTGCAACGACAGCGAAGCCCTACAGCCGCGTGTCTCGTGGTGTATAAACCCTAACCCAAGCCGTGTATCACGCTATCATATCAACCTTAACCCTTGGGTATATCTCGCGCAAAAGTGGTGTACCAGGAATAAACCCTAACCCTATCATAGGTGTATCTCACGCGATAGTGGTCTACAGTATACAACCTAACCCTACTGTAACCCTAGTTGTTTATCACGCGATATTGGCGTGTAAACCCTAACCCTAGGTGTATCTTACGCGATAGTGGTGTATAAAACCTAGCCCTATTAATAGTAGTCTATAGCACGCGATAGTGGCGTGCAATGCCTAACCCTATTAATAGGTGTATATCGCGCCATAGGCCCGTCAAATCCCGTCGCTGCCAGCCCTCGAGACTCGAGACCTAGCCCTATCCCTGTCCCCAACCCTAACCCCAACCCAAAACGCGAGGCCTGAAACCTGAGGATGGATAACCAATGTCCCCGCAGTCGCGATTTAAAGCTCGCCCGTCATACGTAGTCGCGATTATCAGTTTCCGGGGTCAGAGCATTCAACCAATCTTGGGACGAAGGACTGCTCTTGAATACAGTAGTGGTCCCTCTATAATGCCGGTGTGTGCCAGCGGGAAATACCGGCACTATAGCGGCAACCGGCGCTACTCTGCACAGTCACTATAGGTTATTCCCATCTGTGTCAAGCGATTTCACCGGCGTTATAGCGGGCAACCGGCGCTACTCAACCGGCAATATAGAGGGACCACTACTGAACTGCTATAGTACTCGTGCTGCTGTAGCATACCAGGTCCCGGATATCAGGTAACACGCACACCATCTGGCGTTAATTTCCGGGCCTATTACCTCCAAAACGACGGGAGCCGAAAACGGTCGCTTTGGAACGATCTCATCGAGATCTGTCATCGAGATCTGTCATCGAGATCTGTCATCGAGATCTGTCCATAGACCCATCGGTCGGCGTTTGCACGCTCTATTGCACCATTGTCGAGAAAACCAGGTCGGAAATTCGTCCTATTACGGGGGAACGTGGTTAACAGGACCTACGGTAGACACAAAAACCTACATATTTCTCTATTTTTACTACCAATATTTGGTCCTGCTAACTACGTTTCCCCGTAGTAGGAGGTATTTCCTGCCGTGTTATGCAGCAAAATGGTACAGGACACCTAGTCTGTTATGATAAACACGACGGTGTAAGAAAGCCAGGCTGAGATTTACAGGAAAATAATATATTCGGGAGTCGATATACTGACGTTAGTGTAGAACGCACTTTTTCTCAAGTATGAAATCCAGCCTGAGCCAGCATGCCTGTTTCTTATATGGTGTTCTGTACTGAACGGTGGTACGGTTGGACGTCGTTTGAACCTTGCCTCTCGCATCATACGGTTTTCGGATACGGTTTGCGAGTGCGTACGCGGTTGTTTGTTGTTTCCTATTGATACCAGGCATCTACCATCTACCGTCCCGTTTGTTTTCAGAGAGAGCATGCATACTGCAAAGACAGAAGACACCGAGTATGACGTACATTCTTATTGCGAGTGTCATATCATGCCAGTACTCGTGTATCATACTCGTGCGTACGAAGTTTTTGTTTTGTTCTTTTTTATCCTCGACGTACTTGTTTTTTGCTGTCGAGCCTCGATGTTCTGTGTCTCCAGGTGCTCGCACGTACTCGTACGACTACTGACGCAGTGCAGTTGAGTATGTATATGTACCAATTCCAGTAATGCCAAAACCGCGGAAGACTACGTAGTCGAATGTAAATCCTCGAAGTTCCACAGCTGTCAGATGTTGTCCCCCCCAACGCGGGCTATATATAGTCTCCGTGCGCAGAATGATTATGGGCTGACCGTCTACGAATATGAAATCGTGCTGTTGGCCCTGGTACTATCTGTAAGCACTCAAGGGAGAGGCTGACCTATATATAGATCCTTGATGAGGACTAATTAGGAGTGATGATGAGTAATGATGAGTAATGATTAATGATTAATGATGACATACACACCCTGTAGCACGCGCGATGGAAGTATCACAATCACACGCAGCTTGCAGAGATGAGTTTCGACGAGATCCTCGGCCTCCCAGCTGAGGAGTCTTATTATGGGTCAAGCTTGTTAGTCGGGTCTGTTGGGTCGCCCGACCCGACCCGTGAGATTATGTTAACCTCCTGATCCGACCTGACCCGACCCTACCTGCGAGATTTGAAAACCTACAGACCCGACCCGAAGTGAGATTTTGAACCCCTCCTGGCCTGACCCGACCGGACCCGATTCGTGAGATTTTGATAACCTCCTGACCCGACCTCAAGCCTCCTGACCCGACCCACGGGTCAGATCATGACCCTGTGCACAGCCCTGCTCTTTTTTTGTGTGTTGTCGTGTCGTCGCGTTCTGGTTGTTTTTGGCCTAGGGTCAACAACCCCGCGGTCTTGGCACAATATCAAGATTCAGATTTGTGTTCACCAAGACACGATGGGCATCGAGGCGAGGTTATCTCCTACATCAAGGCCTAAGTGGCACCAATCTGTCCGGAAATGTAAAGATCGTTTGATGTTGATAGAAATCTTCATATTGACACCCCAACGGTCCCTGTCTGTCCAAAGTGGTCCCGAGTAATTATCATGGAAACATCGGGGTGCCGAATATTTCAGAATCCGCGCTTTACCGCCACGACAACATCAATATCACAAGCGAGTGTTTAGTACGGTACTTCGTGTATACTCTGGAGATACCTGGGTATCTACCCGAGTATGGTCATGACCACCAGGTTTGGTATTCGGATACCCTGGAGTATATATACCATACCCTACTTGACACTCCCTCGCAATCTTGTTTTGGAAAAGCTGCCTAATGCGTTTGTTGGCCCTCCACACCGTTCCTACCTCCCGACCGAGTTTCCGTCCTCCTGTATTAATACTATTTCCTTGAAGAAGCTGTCAAATGTGTTTATTGGCCTACCACACCGTTCCTATCTCCCGACCGAGTTTCGGTCCTCCTCTATTTATACGTTTTCCTTGAATAAGCTGTCAAATGTGTTTATTGGCGTACCTAACGATTCCCACCTCCCCTTCGCTCTCCGTTGCCCCCACCAGGGTCGGTCGGCGCTGGCACTCAGCTGTTCAAGCTGGTGGAAACAGACCTCATGTCCAAGGAGCTCACCCGCTACGGCCCTGCTGACGCGGAGCACTTAGGGCTGTTCTCTATCCAGGACGTGCTATTGGAAATCGCTGCGGCTAAATCCTCGTTTGAGCCCGCTACCGCTGCGTCTCCACCCATCTCTCCATCAGAGCTCTCTTCAGTGGAGACGCAGGAGGAGCCAGTAGCGACGACGGCAGCAGCACCAGCTGCAAGAAAGGAGGGAGTGCTGGCAGCGTGGGGGCTGGGTCCGCGAGCGATGGATGTGGATGCCCCCGGGGAGGGAGTAGAGGAACATGTGGAGGGGGGGGGGAGGAGAAGATGGCTATTAAGCGTACATACCAACCCAGCACACTGAAAAGAAAGAGGAAGCACGGCTTTCTGTACCGGTCGAAGACCCGTCTGGGACAAAAGATTTTGCAGAGGCGGCAGGAGAAGGGACGCTGGAGGCTAGGCATCTAAGCTCCTATAGAGCCATTGGTATCTAAGGTTTTTTTCGACCCGGATCACGCCACGGGTCGAGTTAGGTCAGGTCAAGAGGTGTTCGAAATCTCAAGGGTCGGGTCGCATCGGGTCAGGAGGTTTTCAAATTTCTCGCGTCGGGTCGGCTGGGTCACCCTGACCCGGCCACCCACCCACCCCACCGTGACCCGACCCTACCAACCCGACCCGCGAGAAATGACCCGTCCCGTGAGAATCCCTGTTGATTACCAAGCGTTTGAGAAGGCCTGTATGTATTAAAGTGGTAAGCAGGCCACTTGACCCGTTAGAAGTTCAAGTGCACCCACGTTTTCGACTACTAATGACTTGGAATTAGCGTGGTATTCTTTTCCAGTAGTTGATGGGTTTTGAGTTAGCAAGGAACGTCGTTTTTTTTTTGTAAGGTTTCCCCTTGGTTGTCTGTCGCAGATCCTAGTGTACACTTCGGAAACCGTTCCAGGTGGAACATAGAGACACGGCTCGCTGTGCAGGCGCGTCTCGTGCTGGTCAGGCCTATCGCGGGATAATTGGTGGAAAGCGCGTGCTTGCGCCGACATCGCCGCGGTCCGGCTGGTTTTTTGTATTTGGCATAAGCCGCCGGTTGCGCTCATTGCCGTAGATGATTGCTGCAGACAGATATCTTCCTGCGCTTTTGGCACTTGATCTGGATACTACCACGATATCAAGATATATTGATGGATGCAACCGCACCATCAAGATATCACCATCAAGATATCTTGATCAAGATATCGTGATGCATGCACATCAAGATATCACGATGGGTGCACATCAAGACATCCCGACGGCGAAATCAAGATATCTAGAGAGATGCAACCGCGGCTTCAAGATCTGAAAGCGGTTTTTGACAAGAGCATCGATCCGAGTCGATTATCGAGATGCCCCTAGTTCACTAGACCCCCCTCGTTGCTCTGAGGCGACAAGGCACAGGGAGTTGCCCTGTGTTTTTGCGTGTTGGTGGAACCCTTTGCTGATTGGATTGAGTCGTTGGCTGAGTGGATTGAGTGAGCCTTACCATGTGCCGCCTTTTAGTCATGTTTGGTTTTTTCTGTTTCCGACAATTTTTCCGGTTTCCCCTCGAAAAAACAAGAATTACCAAAATGGCGGCACATCAGGTGCAACAAAAATGGCCAAAACGGTGGCACACGGGGTGGTTGGTGCCCGGGAGTAGAATGTTCTTGCGATCAGTGTGCGCGCTGAATTGAAAGACACTGACTGGTGACGTTGGTCGAACTAACGACTTCCTTGCGTTTTTATTTTTGTAGGATTTTGTTGGTACCACTCTGGATGGAAATGTAAGGACCGTTAGCGGATACATCTGACTACCCAAACGATCCTTACATTTCCGTCCTGAAATGGTGGTAGTTTCGCGTTTTGGCGATGTGGCAAACGCTAAACCCCAAACGGTCCTTACCTGTGAGGGGGATACTCGTAGTATTGTTAGTTTCATTTTTGGGCGATATGGCAAAGACTAGTCGTAGACGGTATCAAGACGTACGTGCCATTTTGGGACTGTTTCTCCTAGCAAGGGTTACCTTTAGAACCCCAACCTCGTTTTTTCGAGACGCTACTTGGATTTAGTGTGGAACCATTTTAGCGGCGGTAGAAGGGTTAAGGGTTTCCGCTTTTGCGAAGGAAAAGAGCTCACCGATTGCACTATGCTTACAGCGGCTAAAGCTCGCCGATTGCAAGACGCTTGTTGGCTGGAGCACACCGATTGCACCACGCTTATTGGTTGAGTAGCTTATCAAGTACCTGGTACAGAGTTAAAGCCCTTTAGAAATGCACCCACTTGGAGGGGACAGACTGGTTGCAGTTGGTGTGGGATTTTGCTTGGAATTCGTCTGGGATTTTTTTTTTCCAGTAGCGAAAGAATTAAATGTTACTGTTGTTGCTTCTTGGGCGGAGGGAGGAGTGTTGGTAGTGCGGACTGACTACAGCGACAGTTTCTGGTGGAAACTGAGCTGAAAGTCAAAGGTGCACTGTGAGACGGTAGAAGTCCCGCAGCAGGTAGATCTGTTTGGTCAGGATCGGGTTTGGAGTGGGGACACATCGAGGTGGTTTGTGTGGCGTAACCACGCTCTCTGGGGGGAGGTCAACAACGAAAGTTATATCAGAGTGACGAGACAGGACTTGAAGGATTATAGTGATCATGAGGCGTTACCATCTAGGGTCAGGGTCGCGTGTGGAGTCGAGACACCCCGAGGTGGTTTGAGTGGCATGACCACACTCTCTAAGGGGGGGTCAGTAACGAAAGTTATTTCAAGAGTAGCCAAGCCGACAAGGTAGGACTTATAGGACTATTATAGTGATAATGAGGCGGTACCACCTGATAGAACCTGGTATCCACAATCTATGGGCTATGACATTATGTCATAGTCCACAATAAGCCCATGGAAGTGTCCAGTGACGTAGGTACGGTAGTTCCAGGCAGGGACAAGAGGGCAAGGAGCAGAGTACATCAGTTTGGCATGATAGGTTTGTCAAGCTTTTTGTCAGTCAACTATATTACCAACCATTATTGCCTAGCAGTTTGGCCTGATGGTTTTGTCAAGTTGTTTTGCCAGTCAATAATATCACCAACCATTTCTTGTAAATTCGACCTCTAGGGGTCAGGACTGAGGGAAAACATCGTTACGTTATTCTCTTGGCCTATCTATGATAGAATTCTCATCATCTGCAGGGCAGGGATGATCGCAAAAAAAGTGCCTGTGTAACAAATTTTGCGGGCGATTCATAACAGGCGGGAAGCGCTGTTTGCTCTTTCGATACCGTCAATTTGCGGTTTACAAGAGAGAAGAGCGCTCTTATCATATTGTGAGCGCGCAACTTAGACTAAAGACGCATTCTACGATAGAGGTACAGCAAACTGAAAGTGCAATCCGATGAGCAAACCCGTGGCTCATCTATACAAAAAAACATATTGCAAAAATAGAAAGACATTCCGACGATTTTGGGCTAAGGAGCCCCGCCATCCAGAAAGTAAAAACGCCCAAAAGTGCCACGTACGTACCTCTATCTTAGAACGCGTCTAAACTTAAACTCGTTTGAGCTGGTCGGTGTTTAAATGTTATGTTACTTGTGTTACGTTACTTGTGTTACGTCCCGTGTGTTATGTTACTTGTGTTACGTTCCTTGTGTTATGTTACTTGTGTTATGTTACTTGTGTTATGTTACTTGTGTTATGTTACTTGTGTTATGTTACTTGTGTTATGTTACTTGTGT
>JBBMKB010081843.1:0-12382 GCA_037833945.1 Alaria marginata
AAGCAGGTGCTTTCATTTTTTGGGGCAGAAAACAAAAATCTGAAGCTCAAAATCGGCCCGCGTAGGAAACAGCCTAAGCCAAAAATCGTTTGGACGGAAATATACGGTGCGAAAAATCGACATTTTCTCTGCCAAACTGTGATTATATTCCGTCCACGCCTGGTATCCCGCATAGCTAGTTTTTTCGTTCTCGGCAAGAGACCAGGCACCCCTTTTCCAGCCGCCCTCTCTCGGCCGACGCGCGCCAAGTCGAGACGGAAGTCGGCAGCCCCGACCCCTCAGAGTCGTGGAGGTCCGTTCTCCCCGGCGTGTTTTCCATGCGCACACGATTCCAGCTCGCTATCGTGGTGCTTGAGTAAGGCGACCCAGCGAAGCGGCCCTGGCGTGAATTACCTTTTTGGCGGTTATGTAAGGGACGCTTGTTGTTATGTATTGGTATGACCCGTTCCTCACGTATAATTATTTCGCCACATCTCATAGATGTTTAGCATGCCGACAATGCCGTCGATACAAGCACACGGCAACCGCTAATGCACCGATATCATATAGGGACAAGCAGCACCGATACTCGAACAAGACACAGTAGTGAGATGCATCACACTTCTGCATACGATGTACGGTGTTGGGTGTGTTGTACGCACATGCCAACATGCGATCTGAAACGATTGCCATCTTGATCGTGAAATACTTGCCCGAAACATGACAGTTCTACTATCGCAGTCGTGCGTCAAGATATAGTAGCATTCATCTCGTCACAACGCGTATTCATGTTCACTCACCTCGAGCCATTCCCAAAATCAAATAGCCCGGAAAACTTTTATGTCCTGTGTGTCGTTGTTTCAATGGCGACAAGAGTCATCCTGCGGTTGGGGTGCCCGGCAGAAGTGTTTTAGCTCCTAACACGAGGAGCTCCACATCTCACCCGAAACCTGACTTCAAACACATTCGTTCGCGCGACCCGAAAAACAAGTCGATGCGCCAGTCCTAAAACAAATATACCGATGAAATTACCATACCAATCGTTAATTCCTCAGTTAAGGAGCTCAACCGGTCGAAAAGGTTTGGCCCTAAAATTGCAGCCCCCATCGTGGGACGACTCAAAAATGATCAACAGCTTTATCAGAACGATTTGAACAGAAACGTATTTTACTAACGATTCAGCAGGAAGACTGGACGAACAGTTGACCCAGTTTTGGATGCGGCGTACGCCGTGAGAGCAATCTTTCACTTGGTGCCGCAAACGAAGGCTGACAATATGTACATAGTATCAGTGGCAACTTACATGGCGGACGTTCACTAGAGGCTGGGCATAGCGTGCGCCTGTGACTACGCTAGAACCTACCGGCATTCGATGTACCATTGTCCTCTTGCCGTTTCATACAAGACAGCATTTGTCAAACGCTGTAAAAAACAAAACATTCACGCACCAGACGAAGTCGCCAATGCCAATTGTTTGACGCTAAACTTATTTTAAGTGGGATAAGACGGCGTCGCTGGTAGTTCTGACTGGAAGACTGTAACGGCCCACGAACTCCAAACAGGAACATAAATTATGTTTCCCGAATGATCTTAAGTATTTAACGCCACAAACAGCAGCACAGGACTTATTCTACTTGTGACCGCTCAAAGACCAACCCGTATGCTAGACGCACACCGAAACTGTGCGTTTTGCATGGCTATATTTTCGCCTTACTCTGGAATAGATACTCTTCGCTTACTCTCGTTGACCGACTGTACGATCGTTTATTTTAACGCGTGTTTAAGAATGGTTTTGTTCGGCTACTGCTCGCTCCTTATGCGTATCTTGATGATCTTTTCTTGCTGGGTAGAATTGAGGCTCACGAGAATCAAGCAACTGCCGGTTTTGCTGTGGCCTGGACCCCTTTGTCGCGGTCGACCAATGTCTGTGGCCCATATAGCTATCGCCGGCGGTTGGGATCGCTGTCGGCGTGTTGGGTGTAGGTTGGTGCGTCCTTTCGCGGCCATTGGCTGAATGCACGTATCGGTGAGAGAAGGTACAAGAGTCATCCCACGGTAGGGGTGCAGCAAAAAGTTTCTGAGCTCCTGGCTCGAGGAGCTCAATATCTCACCCGAAATATGACTTCCAAGATTTTCGGTCGCGCAACCCGATCAACTTTTCTATCCGCTAGTCCTAAACAAATGCACTCGTAAAATGATCATACCAACCGGTAGTTCCTCACTTCAGGAGCTCAACCGGTCAGGAACGCGTTTGACCCCAAAAAGTGCAACCCCTCCCGTGGGATGACTCACAACATGTTCTGGAATCGGAACACATCCTGGCTAAGTATCTGTTCTGAGGTTTTGAAACACGTGTTTAATTGAAAATGCGCCCACCAAGGACACCACTCCCTCATTTTAAGGACTGCTTTCCGCGTGGTGCCGCCAATACCCCAGATGTCGCGGGCAAACGCGTCTCTCCGGGTATAGACCGCAATCCTTGGGGTTCCTCGAAACGCCATCCGCGATATGCTTTCGTTTAGTTCGCACGATTTACTGCTCTTTATAATGCGGGATCCTGGTCGTGTATGTGACGCATTCTACGGTACTGTAATCAGTATAACACCATTTTTTTTCTGAAGCTCCTTACCTGAGGAGTTCTATACCTCACCGAAAAAAACAATATGAGCCAACTGAAAGTGCAATCCGACGAACAAACCCGTGGCCAATCCACACTTGAAAATGATATTGCAAAAAAAGAATGACATTCCGACGATTTTGGATGAAGGAGCCCCGTCACCCAGAAAATAAAAACGCCAAAAGTGCCACCGCTATCGTAGAACACGTCATTGTACCACTGGACCAACTGAGGCGGTTTTCACGGCTGCCTGGCGCGTTGATTGACCAAAGTATGTAGCGGAAACCAAGAAAACAGGACCTTGAAGAGCAAACAGGCCACCTAAAACTGCGAGAGAGGGAAAAAGTAAGAATTTCAGCGAGTAAGATGAGCAAAGCCGTCTCTACCTATTTGTACCCACGCTCCCCCCTATCCATATTGGTGGTGAAGGCCTACCCTATGATTCATCGTTGGAGTATTCGGGATGCTATTATTGGTGTCCTGTACCATTGTAGTATACGAGGACGCGACAAATCTCCACACAATTGCTGAACACTAAATCCTGCTGGTTTGTTTGTGGAATGTTTCCTAAGAAGGGGTTTGGTGTCGCGCGTTTCAGAATGTTTGGTGCGACTAGAAAATAACTTTGTTACAACCGTCCGCTATCTAGGTCGTGTGTTGCACTGTGCGGTAGTCAGCACACTCCAGCGTAATCATACCCTTGTCCTTCTTTTTGCGTGTTTTCTTTTGTCATTCAACCACGAAACTGATTGTCAAACATGACCGAAAAATAACGCTTGGCTGAGCTTTTTTGAACACAAAACGGAAACCGGCGAATGTTTTCCACCGAGGACATCCGCGGCCGCCTTTGGCGCGCTAGCCGCGTTGGGAGGGGGCGGTCGAAGTTCGCCGCTTCGTATTGATCTGTTTAAGCTTTGCCGAAAAAGTACCGTGGACGGATAGAGTGTACGTGAACTGCTCACCCAGACAGTATCGACTGTACCACTGTAGCCGGACTTACCGTCGTCCGGGGCTAGCTGTTTAGCCGTAACAACACCCCACTGACAGCATACAATGCGTATTCATTTGTGTTTGGAGACGGTCTCGAGTTTCGTTTGATTTCTTATTGCATCAACTGAGGGAGATTAGTCTCCAGTGTGTACCCAACAAAGGCTGTACCACTTTTGTTTTTCGTGTTGCGTTGGGAAGGAAGAACGAAGCATGCGCTTGTCGCGTCCAACCGATACCACGACGCCACGTCGTAAAAAAATATCATGTTATGTTCGGATCTATGCACAGCCTTTAGCGGGGGCGTTTCGGCCCCGCTTGTTTGCACAAATTGCTTATTCTCTACCATAATTTTACTTCTGACACGGTCGTTACATAAGCGGCCATGGCCAGCAAACCGCCACCTCAAGAACCATAACACATAGGTGTAGTTTGCCACACGCAAATGCGCCTGTTCACGCCTGTTGTGTTAGATTGAAGGACATACATGACAAGACATCGCGGAGAGCAAATGTATTGACGGATAAACCGAGCGCAGCATTGGTTTACAGAATCCAACATACTGGCGACCGCCGGGCAACCATATGACATGTCAAGCATACTCCCCGTTTGCCGCTCATGATATTTGTTCCTGAGAGTTGATTCTCTACCAAGACCACAAGACCACGTAGTTCTAGTGGGGGGGGGGTGTCCCAAACACGCGGCAATGTGGCAAACACTAGCGTTGACTATGCTTCGAACTTCGTACCAAATGCTGCTTGCATTGCATGAATGACAGGTGTGCGTACGCCGGCTTATAGAGCTCCTGCTCTACCTTTCGCGGTCAAAAGCTATCACATCGTCCCGCTTCGTGGCGACCATGAGGCGTTGCCAATCGCAGCAGTGTCAAACGACTGCGAGCTTTAATGTGGAGGGAAGCATGAAGCCAGCGTTTTGCAAGGCACACTCCAGGGACGGGATGGTGAACGTGCGTGCCAAACATTGCGCACATGAATCTTGTCAAACGGGCGCGTCTTACCGCATGGAGGGCAGCAAGACGCCGATATTCTGTAAGCGGCATGCCGAACGTCTCATGGTGGACAGTTCCAGAAAAAGCTGCTCGCACCACCCCTGCACGTCACGTCCGTACTTCAATGTGAAGGGCAGCAGGAAACCGACGTTTTGCAAGAAACATGCGCTGGTTGGGATGGTCGATATCGCTCGCAAGCGTTGCCGAGAAGATTCCTGCAGGTTAGCACCGTCTTTCAATTCGGCGGGCATGGAGGCGCCGTTGTACTGCAAGCGACATGCTGCGGACGGAATGGTGAACGTTTCGGGAAAACGCTGCTTACGTGAGTTGTGCACGACATTCCCCAAGTTCAATGTGGAAGGCAGCAAGGTGAGAGCGTATTGCCAAAAACATGCTGAGGACGCAATGGTAAACGTCACAAGGAAGCACTGCGCTTACGACGCCTGCACGAAGCAGCCGACTTCTAAAGTGGACGGCGGAATGATATCGGAGTACTGCAGGCAACATGCCAAGAACGGAACGGTAAACGTCCGACGCGAGTCCTGCTCGTTCGACTCCTGTACAACGTGGCCGAACTACAATCACGCGGAGGCGGGAAATACAGCTTTGTATTGCAAGAAACATGCCGAAGACGGGATGGTGGACGTCCGCAGCAAGCGCTGTTCGCATGAATCTTGCAACAAGCGGGCATCCTACAACGTGGAGGGTAGCGAGGCGCCTGTGTCTTGCGGAAAACACGCCGAGGGCGGTATGGTCAACGTTTGCAGCAAGCGCTGCTCACACGACTCTTGCCGGAGGTTCTCATGCTTTAACGTGGAGGGCCTAAAAAGACCGAGGTATTGCAAGCAACACGCTGAGCGCGGAATGGTCGATGTGCGCCACAGACGTTTTTCAAATGACTCGAGCCGGAAAGATCCACCGCGGAGGGTTTCACCTTTTCCTGTGGCTACTCCAAGCACGGAACAAAACCGGGCAGCAAGTCTTGAGGATTTGACTCCATCTGGGCGAAAACGATCCCGGCTGCCACCTGGCCAACAGGGGGGTGCGCACTCCCCTCCTAGTGAAGGCACCTTCAAGGAGGCAGAGGGCACTCATGTTGTGGATATGGTTCCCAGCCAGGGCGACCCTTCGGCGTTATTACTCGCTGCCGCACGCAAGCACCCAAACGACGCAAACCTTCGAACGGCAACCGAGCAGACCGGTCAGGACGTACGAGGGGTGTCTCCCCCGCTACAAGACGAGCGGCCATTGGTATTGTCAGACGCTATTATCAAGACAGAGTTGGATTTTTCCATCAGATTCTAGGCCACCGTTGGCGATGTACCGGGTGCCACTGATGGCGCGGTGGTGCGCTAGAAGGGGTTTAACGTTGCTGATAAAACAATATATGCGTGCCGGAGCTTTGAAACTGGGGGAAACGTGCGTACGGTTGTTTTCCTATTTCTCCTCTTGCTTTTGTTTTTTTAACCATCATATTGGATTTTGCTTCTTGCGACGTTCTCATCCACAGTGTTTGGGTGCAGTTTAGAGATTTGAATATATAAGTGGTCTTACGTGACATGCGTCCCATGTGTTTTCGTCCCATTTATTCTGGGCGCTATATGGTTTGACGCACCAGCCGGGGTCACACAGGGGGAAGGTAAACATGGAAGATTTCTCTTCACTTTTCGTCCTGCGGTGTTTGCCTTAATTTTTATCGCGAGAGGGGTTCAGCCGTCCCTTTCTCTCGTCAACATTTTGAGTCGAATTTATTTACTCACGAATAAAGTATCGCTTTCCACGCTAATTGCGGATTTTTCATTACAGAGAGATTCGAACCCGCAACAAAGCCTTCAAAAGGTTTACGAGGTTATCAACTGAGCCACTGGGGACGCCAGTGCAGTTGTCATTGACAGCGCAGTGATTCTTAACTCGATGTTTGTTGACACAGGCAGGTTGCCGTTCATCGCTATCAATAGGGTAGAAAACTGGGCCGTGGTGTAAATAATTGCCAACAAAACAAAAGCACACAGACAGACATGCGTAGCAGGCCTGTATTTCGCACATTGGTGTAGACGCCTCACGGGGCCATCTGCATTGGGTCGGATAGATACTACTAATATGAACAGAAAACACATACGGTCAAACATACCCTTTTTCTTGACGGACAAGTGCCCATGCCGTTTTCACAATGCGTTTCATTTAAACCCCCACCGAAGGTTATTCGGTACCATGTAGGTTAGGTTTGGTTTTCCGTTGAATGTTGGTTTCTTCAGTTGATATATCCCAATTGTTTTGTATTATTGGGCTTCATGGCTTAATTAAGTGTTTCTCGAAAGAGCTACTCAAAACAATAATCCAAAACACTACCCGCCCCAGCGCGCACGCGCTTTCTGATTGCAGGTAAGGCCTCCAAAACCACGTTTACCAAGCTTGGTGATGAACACGACGAAAACAACGTGGGCGTTTGAACGCTTGCAACATCACTGCTATGTGTGATTTCGGCAGAGACTGGCAACAACTTTATTTCAGAGGTACAATGGCTGCATAGCTGACTCTAAACCAACGCAACTCTGTCAGATATTTGATTGTTTATGGCAACATTCCAAAATCTATGTCTTGGAGTACCTGGGGCCGACTGGTTGTAAACCACTTGCGATGATATCACCTTTCTTCTTGTCGAAAGAGCTCAGATGATCCAGGTGTGGGTTCCATTAAGTTATCTGGTGCGCAGCGCACCATGGTTTGTCGAATATATTCAAAACGACTTGTTTGTGGGCTCGTTTGCGAAACAACCGTACGTTGTGGAATCTAGTCGAGTAGGGTCTCCTGTCACTGGAAATAGCATGCCACACCGCAACGTTTTCCGTAACTGTCGTTTCAGACTCTATATAACCACGATTTGCGCCACAACGAACTTTCCGTTTTTTCCAGGATATTCGCAGCTCGACGGCACGTGTTCGCCAGTGTATGCTCGACAATGCACGCACCCTCGAGTAGAGTCTTGTACTGAAAGTCTTCTTCCTGTCTTTCCCACCCTCTCCTTGCTGCCTCTCCACTTCAACCAACTGTAACCCTTCTAATTTTTAGCCAGCTTCCCTATCGCGTCTCTTCCATCCTGCCAACGATTGAGTGCCCCACCACAAACTCCTGATTTCCACCGTTCGTCCTTCTACATCACCCTCAACATATCGTTTAGATGGAATACGGTACAGGGTACAGGGCACCTAATTAGAAACAGGTTAATCAGAATAGCAGGCTGAGATTTACGGGAAAACAAAAAATCCTGGCTGCCGGAAACCACTCTCTGGACACTATATAAACAAATAGGTCTATGCACGGAGCATTGTGGTGATAGGTTTTTGGATAACCCTATCACTAACTTTGGCTGTAAATATATTAATTTTTGATGGCGATGAAAAAGTACTTAGTTTTCGGCTGTTTTACATACCACTTAGATGCTGGAAAACAATTTTGGGGGAAAAATTCAATTTTTAATGGCGACGGATAATTGCTTGTATAGGTTTTTTTCTCAAACTCCTGTGCATAAAATACGTAAAATACTCGTATAGCTTATCTGCATTGGAGAAAAGGCGAAATAACAATCTGTTCTTTGAAACAACAATCTGTTATTTAAAGCGTAATAAAAAATGTAAAGCATACACTAAGCAGAGTTGTATGCTGTGTAAGACCACATGAATCTACATGGCCCATACTATGATGTATCTACGGTTATTAAGGGGCCTCTTCGGTAAAAAAATATGAGAACAAATACATCCATTTTTTTTCAGTTGCCATACTATTTCTGGTATAATTTCTACCTTTTCATGACTCCCTACGGAAAACGACCTTTCTCCAGTTAAAATGCTCAGATTGCCGACATGTGAGTGGTTTTGGAGAGCGTAGGTAACGGTCAACATTTGTGTGTCAGGAGGCGTATCGATCAGACGCGTGTTTCATCACGAACAGTGCCTCTTACTCGGAAACGACTCGCCTTACCCCTGGTACCCAAGACGAATTTAAAAAATGGCAGTTTCTCCGGCTGCTGATTCTGTTTCAACTCAAATTTTGGACGAGGACGCCGAGCACTAGTAGATGAACCTACCTGGACCTCTAGTTTGACCGTCCGTAGCGTCCTACGTGGCCACAGCAGAAGTGTAGATACCAAACAGGAGCTCCGAAACGATCATCGAGTGTATTCGAGTAAGAGGCACTTTTCGTGATTAAAAACGCGACTGATCGATACACCTCCTGATACACATATCTTGACCATACTTTAGGCTCTCCAAAACTACTCACATATTGGCAATCCGAGCATTATAACTGGAGAAAGGTTGTTTTCCGTAAGGAGTCATGACAAGGTAGAAATCATACCAGAAATAGTATGGCAACTGAAAAACATAAAACCAATCTATTTTTTATTTGCTCTAATATTGTTTGACCGAAGAGGCCCCTTAATTGCGCATTGCTGGGGTTGGTGGAACCGTTCATGGGTTCTACGTAGATTATAGTTGATTCATCAGCATCAGAAGACCAGCGGTCCTGACCCTATGGTTATCGAGTGGATATTTATGCCCACCGAGGCACTCCGGTTCGGCTCTGTTTCTTCCGTCCTCGATATTAAAAAACGATATGTTTGGTGTCTTTTCTCTGCTCCGCGTCATGGCAGCGATCCTGTGACCAACCCTCCCCTCCCCGTGAGGGAGTCAACTCGAGGCACGCGTGACAATCCAACATGCTAGCATAAAAGGTTCCTTGGGTGCGCCGTGTCGGGAGGCAAAGAGACTGCCATGAGGATCACCACATCATTCCTCAGACTCGCTGTGGAGCAACACCGATTATATGTCGAAAATACCAGAATGGAGGCTGCCTCCGCGCTCGAAATTTCGGGTGTCGCAAAAATTGCAAAAAATGACCGTCAAAGCCCGAAAAGCCTATAGAGACGCGAACGCCAGCGAAACCAAGCGAAAAACACATGGCAACGAGAGACCAGCGCCAGCCAAGAAGAGAACCTAGAAACTGCGCAGTCCCAACAGGACGATATATATATATATATTCTTAAAGATATGATGATTATTTGGGGGGGGGGGGGGGGGGGGGGGGGGGGGGGGGGGGGGGGGGGGGGGGGGATATAGATTTTGAAAGATAGGATGATGAATCGGACCCCCCCCCCCCCCCCGCCCCCGTTTTTCCGTCCGGGAACTACGAAATATGAATCCAGTTTTCCGCGTGAAAAGGCTATAAAAAATGTCGGGAGAGTTCTGGGATTATGGGGAAGCAACGACACATGCTACGATAGAGGTGCGCCCGTTTTTTTCTGGAGATCCTCACTTCTGGGCGCTCTCAACCTCACCCACCAACTGATTTTTGAGGAAACTGAAAGTGCAACCCGATGAGCACACCCATGTGGCCTAGGTGTACGAAAAAGTCGGACTGAAAAACAATGAGTTTCCAACGATTTTGGGTTAAGGAGCCCCGTCATTCAGAAACAAAAACGTAAAAAAAGTGCTACTTCTATCGTAGAATGTGTCCAACGGTTTTGGGGAAACTATTCAAGTTCAACCGTGCAAACACGGAAAACGCGTGCTACGAAAGAGGTATTAATACTACTATTAGTATAGCGCGTTTCGGCCAAAATATTTCTGAATGACGGGACTCCAAAATCCAAACTCGTCGGAATGTTCTTCTTTTGTGTTGCGATATGAATGTTTTCTATACCTAGTGAGTCATCCCACGGTAGGGGTGCAACTATAAGTCCCTGAGCTCCTGACACGAAGAGCTCATTATCTCACCCGAAACACGACTTCCAAGATTTTCGTTCGCGCAACCCGATCAACATGTCTATCCGATAGTCCTAAAACAAATGCACTTGTAAAATAGTTATACCAATCTGTAGTCCCCCACTTCAGGAGCTCAACCGGTCAGGAAAGTTTGACCCCAAAAAGTGCAACCCCTATACCGTGGGATGGCTCTATCTAGTCCTTGGGTTTATTCATCTGTTTGCACTTTCAGTATATTCAATTATCAATTTTGGAGTGAGGTATAGATCTCTTCAAGTGAGGAGGAGCCTCAGGAAAACCAATGGTTGGTGCACCTCTACCGCAGCATGCGTCGGAAGCTTCTATTAGCTTCGATTACTGCCATGGAAGCTACCACCACTTCCTTCCATGGAAGCTTCCACCACTTCCATCAACTTCCACCAGAAAACAAATAATGTACAAGACCCAACTGCTTCGCCGTAGTTTCGATTTCAAAACGACTGCCATGTCGACGTCTACACACGACAGACAGGCCCCCGGGCACAGGAAGCCATGCACGGTCCGTACCTCGGTCGATACCGACGTCCTTTCATCATAACAATGGCAACGATAGCCGATAGCTACGCCGTAGACCCTGTTGCTTTCCGTGCTATACACCGCTCTCGCACGAAGTGTGCTATCCCATACTAAATCCGAGGCAAAACCCTTTACAGAGCCGGCCTAAAATCGCCTATTTTGGATGAGTAATGACCAGAGAAAAAACAGCGGGCACCCCATTCTTAACGCATGACCCACGCCCGTGCCACCAAAAAAAAGGCTAGAAACCCCGGCTGGTGTCTTTGTGTTGCGATCGAAATATCAATTAAGGCAACGAACATTACGACGGCAATGGGTCTATTAGGGCAAACAGCAAGCACTGACTGTGTAGCACATGTACTGGTATGGATGTCCAATATGTGGCAAAAAAACATCATGTATATACTCGATAGTTACAGATCGATCTCACACCATGTTTCCGATCGCTTCGAACCATTCCAAGTTACCTGGTATGACTCCGTCTTCACAAGCGGTAAAGAGCTCCCGATGCCACTGTTTGCTACGCTAGCACAACTTCGTTTAGTGCGAGTTGTCACCACAGTGCACACGAGCCCGTCCTGAAGAGGGCCATGGTCGGAGCTGTGGGTCGGCTGCTCCCTGCCGTGCTCCCACCGACCGGCAAAAACTGGCGCATGGGGCCACCTCGCGCTTGGCTCTGAAGTTGAATCATAAGGCCACCCAAAACATCACCCCTATGGAGATAGCATGCCGTTGCCACACCGCCGGCTGGTGTACCCCAGCGGCACGTCTTTGTGCAGGAATCGTGCGAGGCAATGCCTATTGACAACGCCGTCCATACCGTCTTTAGCATGTTGCTTGCAGCACGTCACCGTCTTGCTGCCGACGACAGCGACCAGTTCGGTCTCGTTCTACGATAGACCCCCTCAAACGTCTTTAACGAAATCGCCGGTTTTGAAACCAGCTGCACACCCTATCTCTTGAAATACGGTGGCTCTTGCCACCCCGACGTCATCGTTCGATATTCCTTCCCAAAACAAGAAAATATAAGAAGATTTATTTTCATACTGTAGAATCTTTCCTCGTGTCGGGCAGCCGTGAAACGTTCGTTAAAGAAAAATCGCTGGTTTTGTGGGAGGGTCTGTATCGTAGAACGAGTCGACGGTCGGCCGCTTCGTGCAGGAGTCATTGGAGCTTGCAGTATATCGCTTGTGCTGCTTGACGCGTTCTAATATAGGGGTTTTCCTTTTTTGGCGTTTTTGTTTCTGGACGACGGGGCTCCTTAACCCAAAATCGTCGGAATGCCAATCTATTTTTGTCATATATCGTATGCATTTTTTGTTTATAGATGGACCACGGTTTTGTTAAATCGGATTGCACTTTCAGTTTGCTCAAAATCAGTTTTTGGGTGAGGTATAGATATTGTTATTGCTCTCGATGAAATCCAATCGAGCGCTGTTCTCAGTTTGGTTGTGTTTTTTTTTTATATAGTGGCGT
>JBBMKB010081854.1:0-12382 GCA_037833945.1 Alaria marginata
CCCCCATTATATCTTTCGGCCTAGCACCATTTCGTGCAGTAGCTCCTATTCATTTAGTCTATACAATCTAAAACTAGTACTATAACTCCCCACACACCCCCACACCCCCTACCGGCATTACGACTATATGTATATCATAACCTGGAGCGTTCCACATCCGTCGGATCTTGTCCTCCTCAAAACGGGTTTTATATAGTTTCCGGGCAGAGATGGATTAGCACCACCCTGTAGTAGCTAGCATTAAGGGGAGAGCCGCCGAGCTATAACTTTCATGAGGACATACACACCCTGTAATACGAGCGGTCGGAGTATCACACAAACAGCTTGCAAAGATGAGTTTCGACCAATACAAATCGATCCCACAGCTAGCTGTAGTGTATTTTTAATTTTTGATAATATAGGTGCTGTGAGTATTCTTATTCCTACCGGTAGATTGTTTTTTCTTTTGTTTTAAACCCAGAGTGGTGGCGGGTCAGTCAGATCTTGTCAGACTGGCATGTTCTTATGTATAGATGTCTCGGTATGAATTGTTTGGGGCACCATCGACGTTGTTTGTCTGCAGTTACCGTATACCTGCACGCATATATATATATACATATACATACTATATATATATGATGATAGGTTCAAGGTTTGTAACAATTGCGCGTAAATCCAATAGCAACATATGTATGGCGGCTCCCTAACCCTAACCCTAACCCTATTTGCGCGAAGTAGGCAGAAAACGACGTGTGTGTGTGGTGCCCGGACCAACCCGACCCAACCCTAACCCTAACCATAACCCTAACCCCAACCCCAGCCCTTTCGGGGGGCTCGAAGTCGGCTCGGGGTCGGCAGGGCCAGTCCTGTCATACAGCAGTACATATATTAAGAAAAATGAAAAAATATGGTATGTACATCGCTAATTAACTTTACGTGCAGATCTGGAAAACCTTACACGTATCATGTGTACGTGCGGTTACACCTGGGGTTGTTTGTTTGTGGTCACTTTTGGAGAGAATCTGTGCAACAAAGTACATTGACATGCCGCTTTATTAGGATTTGTCCTTGCTCAAGCCCTCTCTGTCTTACCCTGGATGTTCTATTCATAGCGTATAGTTTATATATATATGATGGGGCACTTTTGTTTCGGCTTCGCGCTGAACACTTCTTCTGTAGTTGGTTCAGGTTGCAGTTAGACACAACGCATTTTAGGAAGGAATGTGAGGGTGATATCACTACAACAGTGAGTGGCTGGGTATCCCGGTTTAAGAGCGCCCAATATAACGACATTCGAGACTTAACCCTTTCACTACTGCGAAAACGCCTCCCACACTAGTTCCAAGTAGTTTGTCCCCCAAACGGGGGTGGGTGCAATTCCAAGGGGGTTAAGAGCGATCAAATCGGCATGTCCCGCAATACAAAAAAACACATATGTATATTTCCCACTCCAGATAAGGGCAATGTGTGAGCGCCTGTTTCGGCTGTTTCGGCTTTTATCACATGGTGCTCTTAAGTCGGGGTACCCACTTGTAACTATACTCCTCGCGATCAGTCGAGAGAGGCGGTATAGGGACCTAAAACAACCCCCCCCAACGAAAACTCAATGGGAAATAGTCCGGCTGAAGAACACACGCGATGGTTGGAACGATCTGCTTTCGAAAGACACGCCCTGCCCCCTCTCCCTCCTACAGCAGAAAGGAGGCTACCCCTCCGCCCTCGCGCTCGCGGATCCCTCGCGGATGAAAAGCGGCTACCCCTCTCCCTCCCCCCCCCACCTAATATACCCTTTATACCCTTTGTTGCCTCTGGAAGTGGCCATACCAGGAAAAAACGTACTTCGAAACTGTCAACCATATGCAAGAAAGTGTACGCACAAGGTGCTGTCCGCGTCACAGGTTGTTCTTTGTAGGGTGCAGCTCACTCATCATCCGAACCGGCGAACACCTCACGGAGCTTCGAGCGCGGTGCACGCAATGTCTGCCTGGTCGGCGAAAGCCCCACGTGCTCCGTCCCGGCATTGTAAGGATGCGAGGGTCTATGGCCATACGACTACGTTTTTTTTTGTATGCCGAAGCCACGAGTTTTGTTCATCGGGTTTTTTGTTTTTTTCTCATAGTAATCAGGTTTTTGACTTACTATTAGTATAGAGCTACCTACGTGAAGAGCCTCAGAAAAAAAGCGATGCACCTATACCGTACTAATAGTATAGCATGTGTACTCGGTGGTGAAAATAGGAATATATATCTCCCCCCCACCGTACCCTCGGTCCCTATAAGCCGCACCCACCTCCTTTAAACAGTGCGTAGTTGCCCGACACCGTGGTCCCTCCTCCGGCGAAGGTCACCTCGGAGTCTTCATGTAGGTAGAGCGCACCTTGCATCACGTTACGTCCGGCCCATGGGGTTTGGAGTTTGCAGACGGGTAATTAGGGGTAGAACGTATCGCATTTAGTGAATATTTATAGCTGAAGATTGCCACTGATTCAGCTGTCGTTTTCATCGTCGGAGCAGGAAGCTATAGACCGCCACTGCGCTGCCCTGGTTGTCGGGGTACAGCTACAAATACAGCCACTGCAAAACTGCTGTAGACTGCAGAGGCACTGCAGGTGAATATTACTGTAGAACGAGACTGTAAAGCTGCTGTACAACACAGCTACTGTAACGCTGATGATCACGCGCACACATACTACGTACAGTAAATGCAAGACCGTGGGTCTAGAAACAAGTACAACACGCCGTCCACTCCGCACCCTTCTCCCGTAGGCGTCCAAACTACAGGAGAGTCGTGCAAGATAGCAGACTGACCTGAAAGAAAATTACGCATGAAGTCCGCAACCTTCTCTCTAGGAAAACTATACATTTAACAGACGCGGGCTGCTGTAGGCCTGCGGGCACCCTAACTCTCCCAGGCTCCTCACATGACTTCACTCAAAAATCGACTTTTGAGCGTTTAGCTTAAAACTTGATACCCTGGTACACGATATAATCCCATGGCCTATTACGGGGGAACGTAGTTAACAGGACCTACGGTAGAGACAAAAACCTATATGTTTATCTATTTTTACTAACAATCTTTGGTCCTGTTAACTACGTTCCCCCGTAAGAGTAGGTAAACGGTACTGTAATCAGTATAACACCATTTCGATTCTGAGGCTCCTCGGTTGACGAAGTCTGTGCCTCTCCCACAAACCGCTTTATTTAGGGGGAAAAAAACGTTCAATCCCATGAACAAATCCATATGCCCTGGGTATAGAACAAAACATACCATGGTATTGCAAAGCAAAATACTGACATTCCGACGATTTTGGGTTAAGGAGCTCCCCTCCGTCCATCAGAAAATATTGTAGGGTTAAAAGGGCTACCTCTATCATATCGCGCGTCTACTGTAGTGTAAATACCAATGGCAGTCCGACGATATTGGGTAGTGCCGCAGATAACAGGTTATGAGTCCCGCCAGTCAGACATATTTTGGCGAAATGTACTACAATAATACCCGATCATCGTATATAGCATGAGTCTAAAGGCCCCCACCTCCATTTCTTGCACTGTTTCCGTCGAACAGTTTCAGGCAGTCTTGGGCGGTCACCGTTGAATTCTTGCTCGCGTACACTGCACCTGCAACGCATGTAAATAGTGGGCTCGAGTGAGGGGAATTGAATCATGTAGGTACGACTCCTATCCGATTTGATAATATCTTCCTTGCCTTCACTCATTCCAGTCTAGATTTCCTTGGTATGTTGATGCAGTGGTTTGACTAGAACAAGCGCTACACACTGTCAGATGGAAAATTGAATAATAATGACAACGCTAAAAATTTTAAGTTATGAGCGACTGGCACAACCTATGAGACATGGAGTCATCCCACGGTAGGGGTTGCACTTTTTGGGGTCAAACGTTCCTGACCCGTTGAGCTCCTGAAGTGAGGAACTACAGTATCATATACCAGTTGGTATGATCATTTTACGAGTGTATTTGTTCTAGGACTAGCGGATAGAATGTTGATCGGGTTGCGCGAACGAAAATCTTTGAGATCATGTTTCGGGTGAGATATTGAGCTCCTCATGTCAGGAACTCAGGCACTTATTGCTGCGCCCCTACCGTGGGATGACTCCATGTCTCAGAAGAAAGGGTGACGAGCGACATGGCACAACCTATAAGACATGGACCAAAACGAGAGCCCCCTCCCCCGCCCCTCCTACCCTTTATCCACGCTTTCCTACATGGAAACATGCAGCCCCTTTAGAAGATCGGGGCTACGTTACGCGGGGTACCCCGTGTTCACTGCCGAGTACAGGCCACTCGAGCGCGAATGACTCCGCACCTCGCTTAAAAACAGACTAAATCACATCTACTACGACATCGTTGTCGCAGACTCGCAAATATTTTCATGGCGGGGGTGCAAATCGCGAAGCCTAAAAGCACAGAAGCTTAAGACTGCAAGGTTTTGTACATGTAGCCACTCGCGCGAGCCCTAAAAGCGACACCTCTACCGTCGAATTGGTCGGAACTGTACCTGTTTTTCGGGACAACTGCATGCTATGGCAGAGGTAAACCAAGTGTATCTGGGTCTCCGCACTTGAGGTGCTCTTTTTGTTAGATGGGTGTCCTCATGTGGCAATGAAGTGGACATGCTAGTCCAGAGGCTTGGCACGAGCCGCTGTTGAGTGAACTCGTTAACTTCGTCCAAAACAAGTGCATGATGTTGGAAAATACCGCTCTCTGGATCAAGACGAAGACGCAAGCAAGTTTGTTAGCGAGGTGGGGCTTAACCACCCTCGACCAAGCTCAGCACAATACATACGCTACGGCCAAATGTACCCTACGGGTCATTGTACTGACCGACCCACAGCAATGTTCATTGGTGCTTGCTCGTGGAGATCCCGACCCTATGCTATAACCAACGTACCGACTATCTTACCGACGATCGACTGTTAATACAAAACCAGCACAATATTCCTGAAACGTTCGTATGGTGCTAATTCCGCCGCACAGTTTACGATTTACTACGTACGTGCCAGGCAGCACGTAGATAACTGTTGTCTATCTTGCCTGCCTACCAAATTTGCGCGTATGGAATAGTATGCTGCTGCAAAACATTGGCTACTTATGCTGTGTAGTGTGTCCACCTGCTACAGGCGAGTTTGTTCCCGACCAGCAACTCCATAGACTGCTGGCTATTGCTGCTGTAGCAAGTACCTACATCAACACAACCCCTCGATGGAGGTGAAAAAGTCAAATTTACTGTTAGCCATCGAAATTAGTTGCGCTATCAACTTGGAGCTTGGTCTACAGTATCGTAGTCGCGCTTGATACTTACGCCAACTTCTAATAACTACCGCCACAGTAGTTGTGTTGTCTGCTCCACAGTTCCAAGTATATATTCTTCCTGTATCTTACTTGTCTGAATATTTACGTGCCGAATCTGTTTCTTGTCGTAACAAAGGTTCACCACTCCTTTGCCGCGTGGAAACAACACCAACCGTCCCTGCTTTGCGTACTATGGGTGACCAACCCTTCAACACCTAACGCAACAACTACAACGCGTAACCTGGCAAGGTAAAGGTATATTTCTGTGACAGGTTTGAAGCAGGGACGAGCATGCAAAACCGCAAAAACATCACACACAAAACCTTGGAACCCGTGCGGGTCTCAGTATACATTTATCAGGCAGACATACGAGGTACGGTATTACTCCGTTCACTACAATGAGTACTATATCAGACAGTATTGACCGTATGCATTATTTTTGGAAGACTGTCAGACGACCTCAGCATTGTTAGCTACCAGCATATGGTTAGTTTTTAAAACGGCATGGAAACGCATACTCGTACTGCGTAGGAACTGCATCACCTCGATATTTCTAAAGTACAGAAGGAAACAAGCGAGCAATAGTATTTCAATGATCGGTTTGGTGCCCAAGAAATAGAAATAACTACTTACTGTAGCCGCCGACCACGTTTCTGTCCGCCCCGTTCAAAGAAGACGTGTGTGTGGTGCTACTACAAAGACAAAAATGCACAAAAAGTCTAGCAGCCGAACCGCGTTTCTGCTGCCCTTCCGTACAAAGAAGACGTGTGGTGCTACGTACAGCGAAGCAACAAAATCTTGTCGCAGAGCTGGTGCGACTCCAGACGGTGCAGATATCCTCCTGACGATGCCAATGATGATGGTGCAGCGACTCCATAAATGATGCTCGCCCAGTGCCAAACGACAGTCATGGTGTTTAGCGACCCCAGAGACGATGTCCCGGCACAGCCCTAAACAATCTGATGGCGTTAAGCGGCTCAAAAGCAAAGTTTCGGCACAGCCCTCAACAATGATGGTGTTCAGCGATCCCAGAAGCGATATTCCAGCAGCCCCCGACCATTGATGATGATGCGAAAATCTCAGAAAAAGTTATTTCCCGGTAATCCCGAACTTATTATTATGTGGGCCGATCCTGAAAGACACTTTGGCGACCCCAAGGTGCTATCATACTGTTGTGGCGGCTCCAGAAGCTCCGGCAGTCCCATCAAACAGCTGTGCTTCAGTGATTCCGAAAGTAGTCTTTCAGGCAGTTCCACACGCTTATGTTTGCAGCGATCCCGTAAAACGTGTTCCCGGTGATCTCGCGTTGAGGCGACCCCTGGTGACGACGATACCCCGGCGGCTCCTGTAGATGACGAGGTTGATCTGGCAATTCCAGAGTCATTCTCGCCAGCATTTCCAAACAATAAAACGGTAGTACTGTGGCCTGATCTCGGACGATGTCCCTCTGCAATATCTCTCTGACGATCCCACGATAAATATGCAGCAATTCTCAGATGTAGATGTGGCAATCCCAAAATGACTGACCCCACTTGTTGTCTTCTTAGTAGGCACGCCGAAGTCGCTCTTGTAAAGCCCCGTCCCCCCGCATTTTCCGTTTCCTCGGTCGGCTTGTCTTGACCTTCCACGACGGTAGATTTTCGCATTGAGTTGAGAATGTTACCGGTGACGGCGGAGTCTCCTATCCTCGTAGCCCTTGTACTCGGAAGTCGAACGCCATGCCTTGTGCAGCAGTAGCAGCCCGTTCACGATTTATTTCGAAGTAGGAATAGTACGACGATCCTGAGAGGCGTGTATGTAGTAAGTTTCTGTTGAAGTAGTGCGAGTGCGTAGCAGCAGCAGCTCTCCACATAACGATGACTTTGGCCACTCGGCGGGGAGGTAGACGTTGCTCTTCGTAGCAGCAGCTAGCTCCAGAGTGATGACGGATATCTTGGTATGCGCCTTTGCGGAGAATCTCACAGCAGGTCTCTGCCAACGTATATACGCCGAGTACGTACGTACGACTATAATAGCAGCTGGGGCCTCTCGTATGCTCGATACTTACCGCACCAGATGGATCGCAGGGCTACGCGAAGTGCAAAGCGGGTCGAGGCTCAGAACCTGTTAGATTAGTGTCCGCATGCAACGACGTGGTGGACGTGCTATTCCAGAAGCTTGGTGCGAGCCGCTGTGGAGCGAGCTCGTTAACTTTGCCCAAAATCAATGCATGATGTTGAAATATACCGCTCTCCGGGGCAAGACGAAGACCCAAGAAAGTTTGTGAGGGAGATGGTGCTCAATCACCCCCAACCAAGCTCGGCACAATACACACGCTACGGCTAGATGTGCCTTACAGGTCATTGTACTGACCGGCCCATCGCCATGTTCCTTGGCACTTGCTCGTGGAGTCGGCGACCCTATCCTATAAGTAACGTATCGACTATCTTACCGACGGTCGACTATTTATACGAGTACAAGATCAGCATAATTTTCCTGAAACGTTTGTATGGTACTATTTCCGCCGCAAATTTTACGATTTACTACGTACGTATCATACCAGGTAACACGTAGATAGACGGTTTACCGTGGAACGTGTCCTTATGTGTGTTTCATTACTATTCGTTAGATACCAGCCCGTGGGATTGTGTATCGGGCTTACTGCTGTAGCTTACATGTTTTTCTCAGAGTCGGTTGTTGGGTGGGGTATAGAGTGTAGGCGGTGACGTCTCACCAGCTGGACGCTGATACAGACGGTGCGAACCCGCGTACGTAGATGAACCAACCCGACTCGGTTCACAGTTGGTACAACGAGATGTCCGACATACAGCTCCTCAATAATGAAGTTCAAACATCTTAGGTGCTAGACTATACCCCTATCGTGTTAGGCGTCTGGAAGCCTGTTTTTCACGTCGGTACACAATTATTCCGTACCTCCGAGACTGTCCGCGCTGTTGGCGCTGAAGCTGGTGCCGGTCACGACCAAGCTCGAAGCCTCCAGGAAGACCGCCCCTTTTCAACGCCAGGAGGAGGGACGGGGGGGTGGGGGGGTAGGAGTGGAGGGGTGGGGGCAACTGCCGTGACAGGAAGCAATTGTTCAGAGCTTTCCTCGAGATTTTAACCGTTGTGGGAATCCCGCGGGATTCCACGGGAAATTCTAAGTACTATAGTTTTTGCTCGAAAAGTCCTTTCACCATGGCAAAACAACTATCCGACGCTACTCCAATTCCAAGTGGGTTGTGCTCAAAACGCCCTTTCACCACGGCAAAAAAATGATCCTCCTCTGCTCTAATTCAAAGTAAATTGTGCGCGAAACGCCCTTTCACCACCGCAAACAATGGCCTTATTCTACGCCGATTCCAAGTAGTTTGCGCCCGAAACTCTTTTTCACCTTGGCAAAAAATGATCCTACTCTACTGTGATTCCAAGTGGTTTGCGCCTAAAAAATGTCCTTTTCACTACGGCAGAAAATGATCCTACTCTACTCTTATTCCAAGTGGGTTGCGCCCGAAATTCTTTTTCACGACGGCAAAAAAGGATCCTGCTCTACTCTAATTCCAAGTAAATTGCGTCCGAAACTCCTTTCCACTCGTACGGCAGAAAACTATCCTGCTCTACTCGAATTTCAAGTGGTTTGCGCCCGAAGCTCCTTTCCACCACGGCAAAAAAATGATCCTTCTCCACTCTAATTCAGAGTAGTCTGTGCCCAAAACTCCGTTTCCTATCGATTCACCACTGTAAAACCTGATGCTACTTTAATTCCAAGAGGTCTGCCCCAAAAACGCCCATTCAACGGTGAAAACCATTGGTCCTATAAATATTCTACAGTAACTCTAAGTAGTTTGTACTCGAAACGCAGCAGTTGTGGTAAACCCTTTTATGCACACCATGCTGCAAAAGTGATTCTTCACTGAATTCCAAGTCGTTTATCCCGTAAATACATGAGTGTACAGTAGTTATAACGGGGTTTCGCACACTGTACTGCTGTGCAGTAGAGGCCCTTCTATAGTGCCGGTCGCCCACTATAGTGCATGTTTAACCGCCTGGCACCGATGGGAACAACCATATGCCCAGTAGTGCCGGTCGCCGCCAAAGTGCCGGTATTTCCGGCTGGCGCATACCGGCACTATAGAGGGACCACTACTGTACTGTGTTGTACCACTTTACTGCCTGCACTACTAAATGCCCCATTGTGATGTTGTTCTCGACGTTTGATCTAAATCCGTGGTTGCAGTAGTGCTAGGCTTGTATCAACTATGCTCGCAATGATTTCGGCATAATTGGACTTTTTTTAAGAGAGCGTAACAAAGTGACATAATTGAGAGTTTTCTGCTAAAAGTGGATTAACGAAGTGGACTTTTTTCGGAGCATAACCAGCAAACCAGGCATAAGAGGGCGAACATAATGAAAGCTTAAAAAGCATTGTTGAAAAAAGCATAACTTTAGGGAAAAAAAAGCAGAATGGGTATAAGCCCCAATTAGTACTTCTGGTTGATGCCTGTGCTGCTGTGACGGGCTTTGAAGGGTTTCGGCAACGAAAGGGCGCCGGGTCGTTTTTAACTTACACACAGGTAAAAGCGCAACAATAAAAAAACCCGATCGGCAAACATTTAAAAAAAAACAGTTACAGGCTGGTTCACGTTAAATGTGCCAAATTTCTAGCCCGGCAAATGTCCACGCCGTTTTTGCGAATTATAATCTGAATTTTTGCACACGCGTTGTATGCATCTGTGTTCGAAAATTGAATGACGGGGTGCTCTTTTGTTTCCGTCAGATATTTGGAAATTTCGTTTTTTAGGATTTTTCGGCCTGAGGCTGACTCTTATGCAGTTTTGTTTTTAGTATTTGTTTTTTCTTTAGGGAGGCTTCGGGGTATTTGAGCTCATTTCTGGCCATTTTTGATCAGAACGACATATTATGGGTGTTTTGTTTTGGAAAAAAAGTTCCTCGGAGATTTTGCCACCGGTCAAATCTGCTGGTTTGGTAAAATTTCGAGCCCAAATTTTACCAATCCAGAAAGTGGTCAAATTTGGTTTTGCTCGATACCTCGGAGGCCTCGTACAATTATATATGGGTTTTAGACGGCTGAACTACTACGGGAATAGTCTATAGGAGACACGCTACATGTACGTGCAGTAGACTTCTCGACAACTCACAGCCAACTTTGCTACCGGCACAGCTAGGATCAACAACCACCAGGAGGAAGATAATCCGTGTATCCTTGCCACCAACGCGTGTGTTGTGGCCGCCCTACGGCTGTGCTAGGCAGAGCAATTTGTCTCCTCGACTGGACGAAATTGAGTCGGACGACGATCAAAACAGCCCAACGGGATTTTTTCTGACTCGAAAACGCAAACAGCAGCGCTCATGCTCCACGAGAGAGGGCTCCTCTCTCAGCGACAAGAGAAGCCCTATACAGCTCCTCATTCCGTTCCCTTTCTGCGACGAGCTGGTGGCGAAGGAGGCTGACAGCTCATCTTGGCGTGGATCACTCATGAAGTTCAAAATCTGTCTCAAAAAGAGTACTTTTATTCTGAAATAGCTGATACCCTGATGAATCAAAGCAAAAAAACCCAAAATCGCCATAAATAGGATGGCCCACAGAGCTACGACATGGTTTTTTTTGTGGCCGGTTGAAAATCCACCTTTCTTCCAAATTTTGACCACTAAAAAAAAACTGCATAGGAGTCAGCCTAAATTCAAACCAATTTTTTCGCGAAAAAAAAAGAAGGAAAGAGCACCCCAGCATTCAATCAAGTGTTTTGGAACAGATGCATAGAACGAGTGTGCAAAAAAATAGGTTCTAACTCGCAAAAACGGCGTAGGCATTTGGACTTTTGTACGGAAAAATGGTATACATTTAAGGCACAGGCTTGAATATTTTTCGGTATTAAACCGATCGTGGACATGACCTTTTACTCTTAAATCGATACAATTTTGTCAGATTTTCGAATATTTGTGTAAAAAACTTTCTACAACCATGCCTTGGGGTGCTCGACGCCGGCTGAGTTCGAAAAAAAAGTTTTTGGTAATGGGCCGATGTTTTGGGGCCATATACAGTCAAACCGAGAAAATCCGATTTCAACAGAAGAACCAAAAAAACAAAAATGATGCTTTAGCCAAGGTCAATGCCTATGATACCATCTTGCAAAACGCTGGGGCGATTTAAATAAATTGCAGGAGAGATAAGAGAGAATCCGTCCGTGATCTTGCTTCTGTGCTGTGGGAATACAGTAAAAACAAAACGCATTGCAAGCCGAAAAAAACTCAACGAAGCCAATTTTCTGCCACCTTTTACACGTTTCTTGGCATAACTTTTGCCCGAAATTATATTTTTGAATTCTGAGCATGTCACGTGTTTCTCCTACTCATAGCAGTCAGTCGGATAACAACAACGTGGCATTCGGGTTGATACTGAATGCAGGATTCGCCGGGCTCGAAATTTGGCATTTTTTAACGTGAACCAGCTTATGCGTTACCGGAATACCGTACTACTGTATTACGGTATCGTTGTTTTGGGTATCGGTATTCGATACCGTAAAATACCGATACCGTCCCTATTATTTTAGTAGTAGTTTCGGTATGCCCGCACCGATACGGTATTTCGGTATTTCCGGTATGGTATGATTCCGGTATCCATCACTGCGCAGGGCGGGCGGGCGGGCGGGCAAAATAGTTCCTACCTATCTTCGATTAACCTGATTGGCGCCGCGGAGCCTATATCCTTTTCGACAGCCCGAGTTATATTTTAAAAGACACCACAAAAACACGCTGCGGAGCCGCGCGACTGCCCCTGCCGACCTCGAGCCCCCTAAGGGTTGGATTACCGATATTAGGGTTGTGTCTGGGACCGGGGTTGGTTCAGTCCGACGTGCCCAAAAGGAGATTGGCAACCAGCGGCCGGCGGAAATACTATTTGCCTTTGATACCTGTCCTGCATTTAGACTGCGCCTTTTAATCGTAGAGTTGAGTTGCTATGGTACACGGCCACCTAAAATAGAGGGGGGGGTGTACTCATTTCTTGCATAGCCGTAGTCATAAGACAATAGACCCTCGTATCCCTACAATGCCGGGACGGAGCATGTCGGGTTTTCACCGACCAGGCAGACATCGCG
>JBBMKB010081865.1:0-12379 GCA_037833945.1 Alaria marginata
GGGATTAATGTCACCGACGCCGCAATTGGCTTGAGACGTGTGCCTGAAAAACCAAAGAAATGTGGACAAAAAACACTGTTTTAGTGAAGCAGAGCTAGATGGCAAAAAAATACGTTATTTTTTAAACGGAAATTCAAAAAAAAAGTTTGTAGTCATATCGCTGCAGCTGAAAAAAATAACTTGGCCACAGTATTAGAAAGAACAAATCCAACGACCTGGAACCACAACTTTTCTAACAATTTTCAACGTCAGCGACAAAGTCGCGGTGCCTACAGGACATGAAAATTGCTGTCGCGTTGCCACACTGTAGCGAGAGAACCAGAGAGGCCATCGCAGGTGTGATTTGGGATTAGAGGTGACGCGGAAGTTATCGCAGAAATACGAAGTATGGTCCAAAACACACAATAGGGGGAGAGGTGGTTCCAGATCTGTATTTTATTGTAGTTTCGCCGCCATTTTTTTTTGTGGGCAGAGCAACACAGGTGCCGGCGGAGTAATCGCCAAACCTGGGTAAGAAAAGCTTCTTTCGTGTACCTAGTATAGACCTGGTGGAGATAAATACTATTTTATACAAAAATGAAGCGCTTGAAAGCTAGCCAACAGCCCGAATAGAGCTAGCGAACAGCCCAGCTAGCGACCGACCCAGGTTTACACACAGACATATTCGTCTACACTGGCATACGAAGTATGTGAGTAAAATCTATACCGGTATGGACAACGACAAGCAGGTGCGGTAAAATACTACTCTAAAGGGAAAAGGGGAGAAGGTAGGAGAGGTTCGGGTATGTGGTTGGACAAAATCCTGGCAGGTTTACCCTCAGCGACCTTCTTGATAAGCCGTGGTCACAGATGTCGTCCCTTCTGCCCCCCGTTACTTGCCTTCATTTTGTTTGAATCGCGCGCACGGTGCGGCATTCCCGGTGCCGGTCGATTTTCATCGATTAATGTCGACTTGCGCTCGCGCTTGCGGCGACGGAAGACTACTACTTAGATGAGGTGCTTTGTGTACTCACAATAATGGTAGCACCAGCCGAGATTTTGAAACCCGGCGCGACCCTCGATTGTTTTTGGTCATCACGTTTACTCTCCAGCTCAACTCGTGGGATGCTTCCCCAGCGGCGTTCTGAACAAAAACAATGCGTGGTCACAGGTGCCTTGTCCCCCCTCGGCACTTACCTTCATTTTTATCGCGAATATTTCAAGGTTCAGCATTCCCACTGCTCGACGAAAACCGGTCATTGAAACTGACTGCCCGCATGTACACAGTAGTCGGCGTGAATTCCTCGTACGTGTAGAGTTATTGGGTCTACCCACAGAGTTCATATGTGCTGTATGTATCTATGTATGCAGTACAAGGCGCTTCGCTCCGCGGGCGGCATCCGCCTGCTACGCTAGCTCAAATAGTACAAAACGTGAAGTGGACAGAGGTCCTCTATTTGGTGAAACTTATGCCTTGCAAATTCCAAGAGCCCACGCTCCAGGAAAATAACCCGGACGTCCCCTTCACGCATGAATCTTGCGAGTGTATACGCTTTGTCCGGGCAAATTTCCATGTATTATTTCGCTTTGAAAACACAGCGAACTGTAGAAGATGCTCGACGACATACTGGGTCTCGGCAACTCTGTCTGCTTTTGCTTGCATTGTCGCGCTATGATCGGCACGTACTACGTGTTTTGCGCCGTTGTGCTGGGCTGATTGCTCTGTGCTGTGCTTGCAGTAGATGATTGGCGACAAAACATGCTAGCTCAGGAGCTGGGTGTGTTTTTTGTGTTAGATGAGCAGAAGTAGATAGACGCATAAATTAACGGGTACTACTGTACGTACAAACCTACACTTACCTCGTACTACTGGTACGTATAAAAAAAAAGAGACACAACAAAAAAGTCGACGAAAAAGCGACACCAAGACCATGCTGGATCTCGCCAACTCTGACTACTCGTACTGAAACTGCTTGTTGCCGCGCAGCAGCTACTACGTGTGCTTTGATGCTTTGAGGGCTGACTGCGCTATGCTGTGCTGTTGTGTCCTTGTGGCAGATGCTCGACGACAACATGTTACTACTGCTGTAGCTCTAAGAGCTGTGGGTGGGTGTGTTTTAGTGTGATTTGAGCAGAAGAAGCAGGTACAAAGTAAACGTGTATCATAGTCTACGAACGTATCATATTATCTGATACTTGCAAAATAATCGTTCACGCCTGTGTTGCTTTGCCCACCCAAGCACATTTGTTTGGGCCAAACTGTGCCAAAATTCAGATCTGGAACCACCTCTACCGTTGTCATTGTTTTGCACGGTATTCCGCAATTCTGCCGTATCCCCAGCCTCACATCAAATCCAAAAGTGCACCACCCTGCGATGGACTCTTTGGTGCTCTCACTACAGTGCGGCAAAGCTGCAGCAGTTTGGCGACCTGTAAGCACCGCGACAGTGTCGCTGAAGTTGGAAGATGTGGTTCCAGGTGGTTGGATCTTTTATTTTCGTACTGTGACCAAGTTCTTTTTTACTCCTGTAGCGCTGAGCAGTGCCCGTACGTACGAGTAATTGTTTTTAAAGCGTTTATTTTTTTGTCATCTAGCGTTACTACACTACGACGCAGTGTTTTTTGTACGTTTTTATTTGTTTTCAAGGCACACTTCTCAACCCGACTGCGGCGTCTGTGACTTAAACCCATAAGTCCACCACCCTCGAATACCCTCTCTGCCTGTACACACGAGCTCAAGGCGAATCCTGGGCGATTTCGTTCGCCTTTACCACCGCGACAATGGCCGTGGAATTTGCCTAAACTGGCGACACAATCGCTGGAACGTACGTAGCGGCGGTGCACAGGATTCACTACGTGACCGCGGTACACCGGATTTCTCCAATTCTAACAAGACACAGGCCCAACAAACAACAGATCGGACTATATCATGACTTGGTCGAGTTCCCTCGGGCGTGGGGTGTCATTTGGGGGCTTCAGTGGGGAGTACGGTGCCAGTGAAAGAGCACAGAGCGCTGAATGACCCACAGGGAATTGAACGGGGCTGTTTTTGGCAAAACCCCTGTTTCAATAACATATAGGCTGAGCCTCGTCCGGCTTTCGCCGAAAAAGCCGAAAAACACCGATTTTCGGTTTTTGGAGCCGAAAAACAAGAGTTTTAAAAAGAGCCGAAAAATGTTCGATTTCGAGCCGATTTTTAGGTGACGGAGCCTTTTTTCACCTCCGGGAGCCGATTAGGAGCCGATTTCTCACACATAAGCCGTTTTTTCTTCGACCCCTCTATAATAACGCCTATAAATGGCATGGAAACCCTGTTTTGTTGATCGAACTCACAGCTGACGCATTTGAAATAACTTTTATAACTTGAAATATTTTAATAAAAATATATAGCCACTATTAATTGCCACCAGCCCCGCAACACAGCAGCACAGCACGCAGCAGTACGCACAGTCGTTGGGCAAGCATTATAATACTACTAACGTATGTGTGAATTAGCCGTTTTCTTAAAATTCGAGCCGAAAAAGCCGAAAACACGTAATTTATAGTCGACCGTTTTTTTTTCAGAGCCGAAGTTGCTACGCACCGAGCCGAAAAATGCCGAAAAACGTTTTTTTAAGTTTTTCAAATTTCGGCAGAAATTCGGCCGAGCCGTTTTTTTTTTTTGAAAAGCCGAAAACGTTGGAAAAGCGAGCCGGACGAGGCTCAGCCTAATAATATTTGACGTTACGTTATAGGTTGTACCGCTTTTTTTGTGTTGTTGGCAAAACAACACATGTGGTACGCATTCGTACGAATTTTTTTCTACTCGTATCCATGCTACCTGGTATGTATTACAGAAAACACGTCTAGGTGGTAATGTAACGGCCATCTGGCCTCTATATTTAAACCTGAAGAGTCCCTATATTTCCGATCAGAGTGATTTTCCCTTACTATCGTCAGTACAAAACATGTCGTCACGGTCTCGCGACTCAGAGCGTTTCATCCCCGCCTGGCCACATGGATAGAGAGGGTGGGGGACACAACCTCTGCAAAACTGGGTCTCACGTCGCTCCGAGTCGTAGCGGGCGGTCGCGTGCTGAGTATTACCGACAATTCCGAGCCGGTGCGGAGGCCTCCCGTTCCATCTATTAATACTATAAGAGGTGAAGCCAAAATATTTCACGTTGTCCGGAAATTTGAGCACCGTTTGGGGATAAAAATGAAAATAAAACCGTTCTTACGAATCCAAACAGAGTCGTGAGACTTTTTTTTTAGATGGCTTTACCTTGGATTTAGTGTGTTTTTACGCACCAGGTTTGACATCGATCTAGGGCATCGCGAGCAACAGAGACAACGGTAAACGCTTGGATTCGTCATCGTCATCTGCCATAGCTCTTGTGTGGACGAACGAAAGTCCATTGCCTGTGGCTGCGCGACCTGTACGTGTCAGTATGTACAACCAAACGTGGATATTTTCGTAGATGCCTGCTGTACCGTATCTGTGGTACGTATTGTAGGTACAGCAGTCCTCCCCATCCATGTCGTAATGAAAAACAAACCAGCCGGTGAAGTGCTTTCAGCACGTACTACTGCTCTGCGTATGCATACCGTACGTACCGGCTGTCTGGGACTGACGACGCTGTGTGAACTCTCTGTCTTGCGACGACCTGCTGCCTGCTGCTGCACTGCTGTTGTGCTGCGATGCTTTGTGTTCATATACCATTTTGGACGAAAATCTAGCGCACGTTCGACTTATTAATATATATATCAAACGGTCTTTATATTTTCCGATCTCTCTCCGCTCATACATTTTGTTCCGCATACACATTGTTTGCTGTCTTGACTCCTTGCTAGAAGACGGCTGGAATTTCTTTTTTTGCCTCTTCGTCATTGCACCGCTTGATCAACTGCAGACCCCGCTGCTGCTGCAACGCTACAACAACGCCGGCCTTTGAAAGTGGGGGCTGCAATGCTAGGAGAGCACGCGGGGGTCTGTCTTTTGGAGTGAGGTATAGAGCTCCCCTGAAGTGAAAAGCCTCAGAAAAATGCTGGTGCACCTCTACCGTAGCCTGTGTCTGACGGGGGACCCTCAATAAGGCGGTGACCTCCTTATTCATGGCTGGTCCCTCAATAGCGATCGTTACTCTGTAATAAAACCATGAACGCTTGTGCCACGCCACCTAGCGCCTGGAGTCGTGACTCGCTGTCTATCTCTGCACTTGTATCTGACAACTCCCGCCATACCGCCAAACACCGACGTAGATTCTCGATCCCACCTGGTTGAGAAACCGACGTCAACCCCGGACGTACAAGCTGTGCGCTGTGCGCCGCCAAAGCTCGATCTCGCTCCATCGCTGAGGTTGGCCCCGCCAATTGGCGGAGCCCGCACTCCTATTCGTCGGACCTCGTGGACTGTTTGGAAGATCCTTCACCCCTGCTGGTCCCCCCTCCGTCGCCCGACGTGGGTGCGGTGGATGCCGCACCTCCCGCCGCCTTGGCTTTCTTGTTTGCAGTCCGACTGGCGACCCCCTCGCCTTGCTTTTCGCCCCGGAACTTGTTGGCCGGGTCATGACTGAACCTGCACGGCTCCCTCTTCTGCAAATAGCGGCAAGCACGCCTGCATGATCAACCCAAACACGGCTGCTGAGAGAGGAGTCCGCGTCCCTGCGCGGACGGTTACCCGCACGCCCGCCTTTGTCCCGAATTGCCACCGGATGCTTGTGAATATCGACTTGTTCTAGTCCGCCCGAGTCGATGTAAGCGCGAATCTTCGCCGAAGTAGGATCCACCACCGCAGGCAATTCACCAATCCCAGGAGGCTCATGCCAGTTGGACTTTGCGGAGAGGGCTGCTTCGTGTACCGCCATCGACCATTCCTCGAGATCCTTGTTGATTAAACGGGCTATCCTCGCCTTGTGGGCCGGGACTTGGATCGCTTGGTGATTAGCTTCTCCGTGCGACGCCACCATCTCGACGCCCTCGGCGAATGCCGCGCGTATCTTCTCCACCCGCGCTTTGCCCCCCACCGAGGTAATGTCGCGCCCGGTGATAAGTAGCAACACCTCCGCCATGATGGCTAGCTGCTTTTCGATGTCTATCGTTCCAGCGGTGCTCGGCTCCGCCCCACGCAAAATAAAATCGGTAACATCAAGCTCCGCTAGAGAGTTGAGCTGCTCCACTACCGCGGAAGAAGCTAGGGCAGAGTTCTTGAAGACCCCTTGCAGCTGGATCCTCGACAAGTCACACCCCTTGGGCTTCTCGCCGCAGAGGATCCAAAACGCTCGAGTGGTGGCGTTCTTCCAAGTCGCGACCCTCTCTTTCAGCCATAGCTTATCCGACATGCTGCCGCGAGCGAGAGCCACACCGCCATGATGCTCCTGGTCGACGTTCGGCTCGGCGGCGTCTTTGTTGGCCAGAACGTCTTCCAGCACGTGTTGCATGTGCCCAAGCATATCCTCGATTTTAACAGCCGCTCCCCGCTCTCGGCCGCAGTGGACTCGATTGAATCGAGCCGATCGTTGACCGCCTCGCGGTCGACCTCGTAATCGACTTGGTGGACTGCATGCCCGCTTGGGTTACTGCTCCCATCACCGTGCTTACCACTCGAACCGCCTGGCCTGCTGTTCGCACCAACCTTGCTCATCTTGGGTAGCCTTGCGCCGCACCGCGTTCTTGGGCCAAAAATAACTCTTTTGGGGAAAAAAACTAACCCGCGAACGTGATGCGAAGCCGGGACAACCAGGAGGAGAAAATTTTATGCAGATCGGTCATGAATTTGTCTGTGTGTGAGACCGGCACGTATGTGAATCACCAGAAGCGGAAAGTTGTTCTTTGTATCCGCTTCATCCACTGCCAGGAGCATACGCGTGATCTCATCTGCGTGTATCTGCTTCGTCGCTACGCGGGTGAATTTCTCGACTGTAACAGCTAGCATCTGTATTGTTCACGTATTGCCGTTCAGCGGGTAAGTAACTCAATATTCTGAAACATTTTGCGCCCCATTGCAAACGCGCAAGCGGTATCAGCGAAATTATTCAGTTGTACTATATCCTACGACGCTGAACCAGTTCCCGCAGATTAGCCAACGCAGCCATTCTCAACCCGTCTCGTGCAAACGCAAATGTATAACGGGTGGTCGCCTTGCCGCCTCAACTCGATCCTACACTTCCTATGCGTGTACCTACTGAATTGTACCAGGTAGTTGACATAGTCTATATGATACTTCGTATGCCTTTAACGCGCTGCTGTTCGGTGAGGAAGACGATATAATTATGACATAATATATGCGCCCCATCACGACCGCGAGAGAGGTATCAGCAAATAGTCGGTGACGCTATACCCTTCCCTAACGTTGAACCAAGCCTCCTAAAAATCAATCTAGCCACGCGCAACTCTGCTCGAAATCGCCCGACTGTATTTGATCATTTGTTTTGCCTTTTCCGCGTGCTGCAGTTCAGCAAAGACTTGATGTGAACATTGTGAAATAATCTGCGCCTCCATTTATGTGAGAAGGACCAGCAAGAATATCCAGTTGCACTATTAATATTAATATTATCTACAGCGGCATATACCGCTGTTGTTTGTTGTCGCCCTGCTGCAACATGTGGGCGAGATTGCTACTGTAGTACTTGGTGCAAAAACGTCCACTCAGCAGTAGGGCAATGTTTTTCTGCCCCTGCCTTCCACTCTCTGGATGTATCCGCGCCCAAGACCTCTCGAGCGTTTGGCTGTGAAGATTATCTCTCACCCAACTACACGTAAAACGTGTGGGGAGACACTCATTCATTGTGCCATATCATACCATATACATGTCGATAAAAGGGGGGCGTTGCTCTATCGCTGTGGAAGTGTTACGAACACCACGGCCTTTGGCGGTAAACGCCAATGCTCTCACGTGACACAGCTTCAGAATGGGGTGAGCGCTGTGTAGCGCTCTGACAAGGACAAGACAAAGGACAGAATACAAGAGGAGAATTGGGAGAGAGTGCGACCTTGCACTCTCTCCACATCAAGAGGATATCCACCAGCGGATGACACAACGACCCGTGGAGAACAAAGTCCCGCGGGGGAAAACAACCTCCCGCGGGTTGTACAGTAGGTCCCACGAGGGGAGGACAAGTGGAGCCCTCTTCGAGAGCGCTTCGAGAAGCGCTCTGTGCGTTACGAAGGGTTTCCTACAATATGAGTGGGCATGTTGGTTCAGAGGACCTGGCATTCACATCACCCCCCAGTTTTAGTGGTGTTAGAGCTCTTACTCCACCAAAACGTAAGAATAATGAGGACAGGTGTCCTGGATATCAACATCTCAACAAAACTATTGACATAATCCTAACGACAAGGATTATAGGTGCAAATAATATAGTATGTCCATAACTATATGACAAGGACTTTGCTGAACATTTGGACAAAACTGAATGTGACAGGTACCGGTGACAGAGAAACAAAATATATATATATATACCTGGTAGGTATACATGACATGGTGTCAGGATTTGACAGTGGACATTATATATACTCGTACGCAGATAACCCGGCAACAATGTTGGGGTTTGGGATGCTGCGGCCTGCAGGGCTCGAGATATGTGACAACAGAAATTAAATGCACGCGCAGAACATGGAATGACCCTCATGTGAAAACAGTATATCCTGACATTTTGGAGGTGTTGGCAACTAGGTTACATCGTGGCCAGAACAATTGGATGCAAACCGACAAAAAACACCAGATATATCGGGCGTTCGTGACAAGCCGCTCGATATATGGGGACAGTACATGGCTAACACTCATCCGTCGATAATCCTTGTGGAACGAGACGACGGGACAAGAAGAGTGGACAGGTGTATGAATGAATGTACTTGAATGAGTACAACACATCGGAGAAGCATTGCCCAGGCTGGCTGTCGAGACTCGTGTCGTGGGCGAATTGCCTCGATTGTGTACGTGTCGTGATTGGATTAGTGGGCGTGCTCCGAAGAACGACATCGGTGACAGTTGTTGACTGGTCCACGGTTTATTCGTTCCCAACAATGGAGGTTGAACTGGTCGTGGGATCCAGACAGAACGTGCGCAATAAACTTCGTAGAAACAAACAAAACACTTCATTGATAATTTCACCAGATGTGACCCTGTTCGCACTACCCCCCAATGGCTGGAAAGCCATGTTGACCAGCAGTATCGCACACTACCAGGTAGGCAACTCGTGTCATACAGTATGTATGGTCCGACAGTGAACAAAACAAGGACAGCATACAATTAAACGTAAAATATTACATAATAGAGCAGACTAGTTGCATCATGACGTGATACACTAGCAGCCTGTTGAAACAGCCCTTGTAAGTAGCGCTGGTGACAGGAGAAAACGAACAAGGTCAATGCTCTTGAGTACGCGGTAGGACCAGTAAAATAAGTAAGAAAATAAAATCCTAACAGTGAGTCGGGGTAGCAACTGCAGACGTGGTACACTGGTGGGAAAACCTCATGTGACGGCACCCACAGTAGAATAATACATATTTCGTACACTACAGTACGCACGTTCAGCATCGGCGACAAGACAAGATTGGCCGGTGCATAATAAGCACAAATAATGCGTCAGCATAGACAGAAATACGACTCGCGTGTGTACAAAATCATACAAGAAGGACATTGCCCGCGGTGATCGTGGGGACAGTATTCCAAACGTGCGCGGTACATCGCATTTGACAATGAAGCCATGCGGGTATCGCAACCCGACGTGAAGAGACATGGACGGACGAGAAGACGAAATTACATCAGACAAAACTAACGCAAGACAGCACAAATAATGACCGTGGCCACGGCGAGACAAGAGACACAACGAAGCACCGGGCGTGGGTCAGTCGTTGCTAAAACTGACGCTGACAAGTATGCGCGCGCAAGACAAGCCCAATATAGTGTTGAGTGATATTTGTGGTTACGGACGTGGATACCGGTTAGGGAAATCGAAGGCTGTGGGATCTTAAGACAAAATTGCCGCACATTATGAAACGAGTCTACCTTTTTCCGATATTGCGGGATGACTCTAAAGTGACGTCAATTACCTAACTGCGGACGGTAATTCCTGAGCTTCGGGTAGTACTGGGAACTCGCCAGCGACACGACGCCTACCCTCGTTTATGCCCGTCTGTGCTCTCCACAAAAACGGCTCTGGTAACTTTGGTCACTGAGCTCTCCAGTTCGGGGGCACGGAGGGTTGTTCTGGGGAACAAGTCATCCAGTGTACCAAGGTCGGTGACAGGGGTCTAGACAGGGACATAAGGGGGCTATACAGGGACATGGTATTTTGTACGACCGAGATGGACAGTAATAGTTTCGAGGTTTCACCATAATGTTGTGACAAGGAAAATGACAGGAGGAGGCTTAGCTTTGACAGAATACGGGCCAACCAAGGATTGTACAGCTTGGGATTAGGGCCGTCATTTTTTCACTGATGCGGGCAGTGTATTTACACTTGATTGCCCTGCTTGATTATCAGGAAAGATAAATTATCATTCGCAACTGCTTGCTTATCCACTCGATCTTTGGGATTTCAGCGGGCCAACTCATACGCGAGCTGCGACTTTCCAAAAGTTCAGCAGCACTACTTGAGTTGGGATCGCGGTTGGGGTGTGGCGAGCACACTTGAAATAAGACTAACAGGCAGTGCGGCTGGACATCCGAACATTGGACAGTGGGCTGTGTCTTCGAGTGTGCAAGAGTGCGCGTTGTTGTGCGAAAACACACGACAGGGTGCTATATTAGACACCATAATATAGGCCGCTCTATAAATAGGACATAGTTGCCATGGGGACGATAGGCAGCAGTGCGAGTTTCTTGTATTCAAACACAGTCTGCAACTCTTCCATAAGCTGGTTTTCATACTCAGTATGTTGTTTGGAGTGCAGCGTTTCAGGTGGTTCAAATACAGAAAATAAACAAGTTGGGCGCGAATGCGGATCGCTGTGAGACGCTACGTTGGACCAGCACCATGAATAGATAAACAGATGAATAGCTTCTTGAAGTGGCGAAATGCAACACCTGTCAATGATGAGGCACAGTTCATGCCCGTGTAGGAGAAATAACCTATAATACGAACGCCAGGCTCATTTTTGGGGGACTCTACGCACAAATTTTGGGTTGAAAAATCGTGCTCAGCGGCAATCGCTACACTAAACCCTACCAGGTACCTGGTATACAATAGCGTATACTCAAGACTGCTCAAGATTGGTGTCGCAGTATGGTTTCAAGCCTCGCTTAGATTAGCTGTTTCTTGTCGACAGACCCATTATTTAGTCTAGTGCCGCAACTCTTAGCTACCCTGGTAGTTATTGGTGAGTCCTCAGGGGAAATCATCGCGTTCCCACCCCCTAATTTGAAGAGATAGATGCCTAATCCCACGGCAATAAACAACAACCCACCCTGTCGAGAAAATTGGAATTGTCACCGTTTACTGACCGAAAGCACGCCTGAGCTCCTGATATTATAGATTGGGCGTGTCGCTTCTTCTCCAATTGACCGAAACTGCGTGATCGGTCGCGCGACTGGAGACATCTTTCCGCTCCCCCTTGAGGTGTCGAAGTCCGCCTCACAAGCGGTTCTTAGTAGGATGCCGCTCACCCTTCATGCGACTCGCCGAACACCCCACGGCGATTCGCACTTGGGGCCAGCAATGTCTGAATGGTCGGTGATAACCCGACGTGCTCCGTTCCAGCATCGGTAATGCACGATGTGATTACGCCCCCCCCCCCGCCCCTGTGTTTATGGGCCAGGTGCATATACTATGTGAGCAAACAACGCACAACCTTTGATTTTTTTCGTGCAGACAGTACATTTTCACGGCTCCTGGGGTAACCACTCTACTCCCCTTACTCCCGAATTCGCTCGCTCCCGATGGGGGTGGAGGGAACTTGTTTACCACACGCGAACAACAGGAGACTTCGTGACAGGAACTTGACCCTGGGTTCCTCTCCCACTAACAAAGTCGTTGAGCTGAATGTTTTTGTTTCTTTTTTTGACCTCGCTTTTGTTTCCCGTATTGTTTTGACAAGCCGTGGTCACAGGTGTCTTCCCTTCCTCCCCCCGTCACGTGCCTTAAGCTTTCTTGCGCTTCAGCATTATTCCCACTGCTTATCGATTTTCATCGAATTTATGCATGTACGTGTCCGTATGGGCGGGTGGATTTTCATCGAATCTATGCACGAATGATATGTGTCCGTTTAGGCGGGTATGCGCATGCGCAGCATGTGTTTGTATCGGTATACAAGGTTCCCCTGCGGGATGTGGTTGGCTTGAAATCCCGGGGGTGTCACCAGCTGAAAAGGGGGGGGGGGGGGGGCCCCAAAAACGAAGGAAAAACAATTAACCCCCGCTCAAACAAGTAACCGGACAACCAGCCCCAACCAACCCAAACAATTTTCTTCTTTATCAAAA
>JBBMKB010081876.1:0-12379 GCA_037833945.1 Alaria marginata
GGATCACGGGATTATCCCGTATCCCGTGGAATCCCGCGGGATTTTCACAACGGGAAAAATCCCGAGGAAAGCCCTGGTATTTTTTCACTCACGACGGAGAACCAAAGAGATAAATCTCTTAGGAAAAAAGCAGCAACCACGTGAAGTCCAACTTCAGTGACAACGTCGCGCAATACGTCGGAGCACGCATATTTGCGTAACAGTTCATGACATACTTGACACATGATGCGATACAGCACTGCTACGGCATACATTCGGCAAGCAGTGGTACTCGTATGATAGCACTGCCTAGTATTTAGGGATAGAGCAGTGAATGACACCAGAGAGACAGCCAGACAAACGCCGTTCGCCACAAGACGGTACACCGTGGAGATTGGAGTCGGTGTACCGTAATGTTTTGTTGGTTTGTTGAGCCCTTTGAGCGGATTCTATTTTCCCTCTATACCGTAAAATGGCGTAGAAACCACAGGTACTTTCTAGACTACCGTTTTAAGGTTTTTACTTTTTAGGACAGTCAGGCAGCTTGAGGTTTAGCTCACAAAAGAACCTCAGTACACCAAAGAATTGTTCTCCAGGTCCAAGGGGGCCGGAAACTCCACTCATATTATTATGAAAAATGTATAAACGACAGCTGTCGACGTAGCAGTCAACTGACTGAAGGTTATACCACGATCGCCCGCAACAAAAACACCACCAGCTCTCCGGTGGGACACAAAAACCAGTCTAAAAATCAAAGCGAAACGTATTATGCGTAGACAGAAAACACTTTTTGTGTTTAGCGAAGCATCGAAGTTGGCCAGTAGTAGAACGGGCCCACTTTGCGGAATACCCCTCGTTCGCTTGACTCTCAAAGCCCGTTCTCGCGACAATTTATGTTTTATTAACGATATGCAGTTGGTACACTGCATACGTAGGAAGACTTCCGCCCCTCAAGCCTAATACACTTATTATGCCGGAATTGTTGTCACTTCCAAAACACAAAACAAGAACATACCAGCATCATACAGCAGGGATTATACAACCAGCAAGGTACAGATAAAAGGGGCAAGGGGAGAGATTTGAAAGGCCGGCAGCATTTGGAAGTATCTGAGACAGCCCTCATCTTTGGTTGTGCTGATCACCAACGAAAAGGCAACGGTAGCAGTCCACTGACAACGAACGGCTGTCCATCGAATACCGAAAATTGCAATAAATTAATGTCGACCGCAAAAAACCGTCCACACCGGAGCGCTTGATATTCACGAAGAAAACTGCAACAAATCAATGTCGGGCGCTTTGCGCTCTCGACGGCAGCGACTCGATTGGACACATCGTACCGACGTCCGGACCGTGTTCAAGCCAGACGCAAAAGCGCGCAAAAACTGCGCAAAACCCTCCGTGGTGAAACCATCCAGTGCAAACCGTTCGCAACGCCGACCACACGTCGCCGTAATCTATCGCACATTTATGAAGACTCTCTCCCCCTCCCGACCACACTCTTTCCCACGAAAGGCCCAACAAAAACTTGGTGCCCCATTCATGAGGACACCCCCTCCCTCTCGACCACACGCTTTGCAATGAATGACCTAACAAAAACTTGGGGGGTCGATGAGCTTAACACGGACACACGCTGGCTCGCACATCCATGAAGACTCCCTCCCTCTCGACCACGCCCTTCCCCACGAATAACCCCAAAAAACAAAATGGGGCCGATGTACCTGACATGGATGGGCCACGCCGGCTCCCCAAGAGTGACCGAACAAAAACTGGGGGTCGATGTGCCTGACATATAGGGACCCACGCGGGTGCATTAGAACAGGAACACCCTCACATCCAAGTCATTCTTATCGACAAGGCTGCGTTGCCGCAGGGAGCCGCGGTCCACGAGCAATGCGCGAAACGCGTTAGCCGTTTCCAGAACTGCGAACACAAATCCACACTATTTCCAAGCGGTTTGTCCCAAACAAACGTACTGTAGGTGCACTTCTAAAGGATCGGAGGAGAAAAAGGGGACCTTTGCCCGTCAACTGCAGCAGGAGCGCCGCCCCAAGCCGACCCGCCACCAAGCCTCTGACCCGCGCTAAACCTGTCGCGTTGTCTGCTTCTCCTCTCTGTCGCCCAGTCCAAAATGCAACAAAGAAATTTCAGGTCTAGCCCCGGTACCCCAAAGCGTCCCTTCCACCCACCTCCGCCTGTCAGTGTGCCCGAATTTTTGTCACCGCGGTAGCGCGAATGCGTGAAATGCCATTATCCTTTGGACCGACGCAACGGATCATCGAACACCGGACAAAAGGAAACGCGGCACTTTGGTGTGACGCAAAAGATTACACAAAGCAAACGCAGCACTTTGGGTCGGACGCGAAGACCACAGCCCCTTTGAACGACAAAACACTTTTCGCCCCCTCGAGTGTTGAAACTTGAAACCGAGGGCAAAAAGCTGGAACAAGCGCTACGTAGGTACTTCGGTATCCCAAATAAATTCGGCCCCCCAGAAGAACTTCGATATCCCAGAGGCACTTCGGTATCCCAGAGGAACTTCGGCATCCCAGGTGATACTTTGATATTCCAGAGGAACTTCGATATCCCAGATAAAACTTCGGTACCCAGGTGATAGTACTTCGGTATCCCGGAGGATTGCCAGTGCCACGTGTCTCACCCCTCGGAAACGCCGACAATCCGAATTTTTAACCGGCAGAGGGTCCGCAACGTAGCGTACCGTTGCCGTAGAGAACGGTAGCGTACTCGCGCCTGACAAGGTCCTGCCTAACAAGGTAGGCGGTACCATGTGCACTTCTTCCGTGCCAGCTTGGCGCAAGGCCAGCCGCTCCTCAACGCTCATAACAACCGACCAAGGCCGGAAATATTTAGGGTGCGCATAGGGGCTGCCTCGCCGACGAGGAAAAAAAGACGGAGACATTGTCTCGTGCTTTCGCCTGCAAGGAAGCGACTGCTTTGCGATACGCGGTATAGAGTACCCGTAGAACTCGTAGAGTACTCGTGGAGTATTCGTAGAGTACTCGTAGAGTACTCATAGAGAACCCATAAAAGTACTCGTAGATGCCTCGCAGAGAACCCGTAGAGTAACGTACAGTACTCGTAGAGCTCACGGAAGCAAGGGCAACACCCCTCGATGGCAAGAGCCCCCCCAGCTTTGCCTCCCAGAGTGCCTGCCCAACCGAGACACGCCCCACAAAGCAGACCGGGGACCCTCTTGAGGTCCGAGCCTCTGGCTTTTAACGCCGCACTTCCTTCGTCAAGAAAATGTCCCGGGGCCCAAATCCCTTCCCAAACCCCTCCCCAACCCATCCATCCCTCCCATCCCCACCACTCTTCCCTGCCCGGCACCGAAATGCAAGCGCGACAGCCAAACCCTGTCGAGGCTCGAGCGCATACGGTGCAGAGCACGCACAGAGCACGCGCAGAGCACGCGCAGAGCACGCGCAGAGCACGCCCAGAGCACGCACAGAGCACGCACAGAGCACGCGCAGAGCACGCGCAGAGCACGCGCAGAGCACGTCCAGAGCACGCACAGAGCACGCACAGAGCACGCGCAGAGCACGCACAGAGCACGCGCAGAGCACGCGCAGAGCACAGGCAGAGCACACGCCGAGCACGACTGTTAGGCGCTTCGCGCATGCAGCGCCGGCTACCCAGTACCGGGGCCATCCAGGCCTTGCCCCCTTCAACCCGCCCAGAGCGTGACTTTTCGTCATTCTGGACAAGCACTGTCCACCCCCCGCGGCGTGACTTGTGCCATAATCCTGGACAGGCACTGGACACAGGTGCGAAGCGCTCCCCCCAGTGAGTCTCCCTGCGCGATTTGCCTTCCACGGCAGGGTAGAGGTCGGCTTCGCAAACAAAGGACGGGCAAGTCGGTGCCGCGTCGTTTTTCCCGGGCAGGAAAATCGCCTTCAACTCGGACAATTGTGACAAAGTCTCTCCAGGGGCGACGATAGTTCGATCTGACCCAGGGGGGGTGAGGCTCCAGCCGAAAAAATGCTCAAGGTAGCAAAGGTTCGACGTTTCGAGCGCGATGCCTGCCTGTCTTTTCAGAGAAAAGCACTTTCCTGGGGAAGTAAATTTCCTGAGGGCAAATAAATTTCTTCAAGGAAATGCGTTTCTCGAGGAAAGAACGTTCCTGACGAACTAAATTTCCTGAGGAAATAACAGGGCCGATCTGGTTGCTTTCGGCGTTGATGGGGGGGTTTCTTCGTGGTGTGGGGGCTTTTCCGCTCGCTCGCCCACGCGCGAATCGCACAAAGGCGCAGCAGGCGGGGCGCACAGGGGACATTGCTGGAAGGAAAATTTCGCAGGCGGTACGTCCCACGGGGATGTTTGCTTTTACTCCCCGGACCGCCAGCCTCCCACTTTGGCGTAGCCGTCGGAGTACCTGCACGGAAGACGCGATTTTTTTCGAGCAGAAAGCAACAAAGGATAGAAGATATGAACGTCGGCTAAGGGGGCTTGCTATTGTGCATAGCTTTTCGGTTATCGTAGATAGATTTACGTGTATCGTATAATACGTGTTGTAGTGATCTTCTTTTTCTGCTTGTTCGCCATTTTTTTTATGATTGACAGTCGCTCTGCAAATTCTCGGATGACAAACGAAAAAGAGGAGTCTCTTTGGTTCATCTCAACCTAGGATCATGACATGCTTCAACGGTCACGGAGTCCTACGCATGACCGCCAGAAACGCGTGGAAGCTCCGAACAACCGTAACATATATCAGGCATGCTGTAGGCGAACAGTCGCAAAACGTGTATGCACAGCGATGGGGCTCAACGCCCTACGCTGAAAATATGCTATGGAAGAATAATAAACCGGAGTTCCGCAAAAAACGTGCGGGTACCCGGATATCTGGGTATACCCGTCAAGCCATTATCCGCAAGCTCCGAATACCCGCGGGTATTAAAGTCGGGCCCCACGCGTTCAACGGGTAGGGTCCGACCGGATATACCCGCCGAGTACCCGGGTATTAATGAAAGGGGCCACTCTCTAGATGGGACGCGCCGGTCGCCAACGCCGCCGGCAAAAAAAACACTTCTTATACATAGGAGCATATATAATAGATTGCTCGAGATCCAGGTATGAAATGTGCAGACATCGCGCGCGTCTAACTTGGTCAACCGAGTTAAATCGACACACGGCATACGTGGAAATGTGGTGAGCTTAACATATTTCGAAACATGCAGTCGCAACTCAGACCCGGAGTCACTATAAGCAGGCTCTTCTCCCCCCTCCCCACTACGGTACGCGCCTTCATGTTTATCGCGACACTAATTCAGCACTTTCTTCCCTCGTCGACCTTCGTCGAATTTTGGTATTATCTTACACGAATACCCTGTAAAACACTATTGATGCATGATATTCCAACAACAATGGGTAGTTCCGATGGATACTCAGTTAAACACTATAGATCTTCCAACGATATAGGGTAGTGAGGATCCTCGTCAGTGAAAAAAACATAAGATGCCACCCTTCTCTTAGATACCACCCCCGGTGATAAAAAAAACAGAGCTCCAATAACATGTCCATTATCACCTGGGTTCCTTCAATGCCACCCCCTTGGGCCGGTACGCCCCCCGAACAACACAAAAAAAAAAACATCACCCGTGGTCTTCCCAAACAATACCGTAGACAACCGAATGTCACCCGGGTTCCACAAAAAAAGTAGCTTCCGACATCGCACATCGTGGAGTTTCGTCAAAAAGTGCACGTAACCCTATCGTAGCACATTCCCAAGACATCCGTTTTTGGGTGAGAGGTATAGAGCTCCTCAAGTGAGGACCCTCAGAAGGCAAATACTAATTAATGCTGCACCTCTACCGTAGTATTAGTACTATTATTACGGGGGAACGTAGTTAATAGCACCTACACGGTAAACACAAAAAAACTATATATTTATCTATTTTTACTACCAATATTTGGTCCTATTAACTACGTTCCCCGGTAATAATAGCATGTGTCCGACTCCGAGATCAATCTGCGCACCGGTTCTGCCCGTAAGCTGACGTCTGGCTGGCAGAGACGTACGACGCCGAGACACTCCCGGACTGGCTGGGCGGACCCGCCGGCGCGCCCGCATCGATGGGGCCGGGTCCAAATCCAGCAAAGGCGGAGTTTCGCTGGCCATATCTGGGAAGGCGGTATGGTATGTGGGAAGAAGGGGAGGGCGGTATGGCACATAAGGAACAGGGGGAGAGGGTGCTCCAGTGACTGCATGCTCTTTGTACGCGCGGCGGGGAGCTTTATAAGGCGGATGTAACAGCAGGCGTTGGTGTGATGTGGCGGAGATCCAGTAGGTTGCTCGGGAGTCTCGAGTAGTCCTACGCTCGGAGGGGGCAGACAACACAACAGTATCGATCGATCAGGCGTACTTTGATGAATGACGCCCAACCCCATCCCGGCGCAGCACGGAATACCGTCGGCTAGTGTGCAACACCGTCGTGATGGGCGCAATACCAGGTGCGGGTTGCTGATTGGTCGATTGTGATTCGTGATTGGTGGAATGTGATTGGTGATTGGTGGAATGTGGTTGATGATTGGTGGCATGTGATTGATGATTTGTGGAATGTGATTGGTGATTGGTGGATTGTGGTTGATGGGTGGCGATTGATTGGTTGGTTGTGGGATTGGTGATTGGTGGATGGTGATTGGTTGGTTGGTTGTAGGATCGGTGATTGGTGACTGGTGATCATTGAGCGCGCAAGCGGTTAGACACGGACCGCACCGCGGTCGGTACCCCGGCTTCAGAGAGGGAAAGATAAGATAATGGTACAATTAAGAGACGGCAAATCGGCTGGGACCAACAAAAAATAAATAATAGAGTTACTTGGAATAAGTGTGGAATACTATTTCCACTGCTGTAGTAAAAGTTAAGAGAGCACACTATTAATAGTCAAGAGAGGTCCTAACCACACCTCGCTCAAGTCGGGGTACCCACTGCAGCGCAAAACAGCGCAAACGGGGCGTTCGTAGTACTGGCGATTGGTAGGTTGGTGAATATCGAGCGCGCAAGCGGTTAGACACGATCGCACTGACGCAAACAGGACGAATAGGGGTGGCCTTACCCATACGGGTCAACGCCGTGGGACGGAGCCGACGCCCAGGGTCCTCCGCCTCCGAAGTCGTGTCCTCCTCCCCCTCCCCCCCCTCCTCCTCCGTGTCGGTCGTTCGCGCGCGGAGAGTCTGAGTATCCGTAGCCGTAGTCAGCTCCCTGCCATCATCGAGGTGTTGGGGGGAGGCACAAAACCAGCCAATAAGAAAAAACGAAAACAACCAATCGGCGATGCCAATACTGGAAGAGCGAAATACCCACAAAGGGCTACCCGGTAAACATCCGTACGTAGATCTACTGCTGTGTTGGTCTGGGCTCCTCAACGTAGCGCTTACAGTGCATCGAAGACGTGCAACATCGGAGCGACTAAAAAACTATCACCCAGGGGAGTCACCGATCTCTATCATCCACGAGGTCATAAAACCCGATTAGCACGAGCGATCGAAGTATCACACGCGGCTTGCAAATGACACATGCCACGGTACTGTATACTTTAATCAGTACAATAACGCCATTAGTATTTGCCCTCTGAGGCTCTTCACTTGAGGACCTCTATACTATTAGTAAGTGATTTGGGTAAAAACCAAAGTCCGTCAAGCAGAAATATGTTAGCCAAAAAGTGCTATTAATACCTCTATCGCACGCTTCAAGTATGAGCTTCGACGAAACATTCATTCTCACAGCTGAGGTGTCTTTCTAGTTTGAATAAAAAAACGAATTGACACTGCCTCATAAGACACGTCTGGAAATGGTGCTGAGGCTTTCATTGGAACGAGGATCACCGCCGTTCCAACGTCCATCACAGGAGACACGAAAAAAAGCGGTAAGCACCACGAGAAGACCAACAGCGGCGTCGAAACGCCTTAACTCTTTAAGAACTCCACCCGCGTTTTGGGGACGAACTGCTTGGAATTAGGATGGGCTATAACTTTTGCAGTGGGCAAAGGGCTAATCGTTCATGCTGTCACCAAGCTCTTAACCCTTTTGAGGCCCGTATATATCGACCAAAAACAAGAGATTTGCGATATTTATCAACCGTCCAGGAAGAGCCTGCAGCACTACGAGCATCAGAATGCCGTGCGTGTGTCGTATACCTCCTACCGTTGCGCTTTGAACACGCGTTCTAGCCGGCGTCCCCGGCTGCTTCGTGTGACCGATGCTGGAATCGTCAATTTATTTCGTCATTTTTCCCCTCTGAAGCCCCAAAGGGGTTAAGCAGAACTCGGCCTGTTTTGCTGCCGTCAGATTGAAGCTTACATCAGGGCGGATGGAGTAGCGCGGATCGTAGCGGGAGTCGAGGGGTTCACGGTCGGCGTCCGCTCTGCGTCCCGACCTGTCCCTGTCGTCGAACGGCTTCAAAGAAAAAAAGGAACGAACGGCATGCAAGCGGGACTGACACGGTTGGACAGGGGTGATCAAGAGGAAGACAGACTTTGGAGTCATCCCACGGTAGGGGTTGCATTGCTTGAGCCAAACGGTTCTGATCGGTTGAGTGAAGAACTACCGGTTACTATTGCGGGGGACCATAGTAAATAGGACCTACCGTACACACAAAAAAATATATATTTCCCTATTTTTACTAACAATATTTGGTCCTATTTACTATGGTTCCCCGTAATATGACTATTCTACGCGTATATTTTGTTTACGATTGAGCGCATAGAAACAAACGGTGGTCGGGCTGCGCGAACGAATGTTTTCGAAGTCATGTTTCGGGGTGAGATATTAAGCTCCTCGTGTTAGCTTATGCTGCACCCCTACCGTGGTATGATTATTTGCTCACACAACAAACACACACACATGTAGAGGCTCCTTTCCAGCCTCACCTCCCCGAAATCTCCGTCTTCCGTTCGACCACTGGAATCTCCCAAAAATAACAACAAATACAAACGAATCGTGGTGAGACTGCTTGCATCGTGTTCGATAGTTCTGCTTTCCACCAACGCACACAGCTGACGACAGTTAGAGGTATCCACCCGCGCGCGCTCCTAGCGAGAGCTTCAGCAACATCATATATACTCTAAGTTTCTCCTACTACAGTAGTATCGATGATCAGGAAAAAGGTATAACATCAGCCGTCGACGTAAAGTCAACTAACTGAGGGTTTATTTCCGGATCGCCCGATAATATCACAGCAGTTTCACCAGATATGATACGCAAAGTACCTCACTCTCGTAGTGTCCAAACAGCGAGCAGCACAAGAAACAGCCAAAATGTCAACAATACACACAACGAATGTTAGGACCAAGCGTGACTACTGTAATTCAAGACCGTTTCAATCATGACCGCGGCCGAGACAGGGTCGGTGCAGGCTGTTCGGGGCTGCGAGTATTGCAGCATCCTCACTGAGCGCGGCGTATCCACGACGTACTCTCAGTGAGTCCCACAGCAGTGCCACATCTCCTGGAGCGCAAGCAGCATCGCAGCATCGTCACAGGAAATAAACGACCCCGTCTAGGCACAACAGTAGCATGCAGTAGCTCATGGCGAAAAGAGCGAGCCATCGCCCCATGCGATGCCTCGTACCTGAGGGCTGGTAGCGGCGTGGGTTCCCTGCGCAAGCACGGCGAAGCAGAGCCCAACGATGTCGTTGCTTTACTCTTAAAAACGCCCAACTATGCCAAATGACTTGCTAGCATCCCCTTGAAGGCCAAAAACAAAATCGCTACCAGGTAATCAATAGCATCCCAACTATGCCAAAAAAAAATGCTACCGTCCCAACTATGCCGAAATATTTGCTATTAATAGCATCCCAACCATGCCGAAATAATTGCTATAATTAATAATAGCATCCCAATTATGCCAAAATAATTGCGAGCAAAATAGGTATAAGCCCAGAAGACAGCGCATGATCGCCCCCATGCGCTGCCACGCACCTGAGAGCTGGCAGCGGCGTGGGTGCCCTGCGCAAGCGCGGTGAAGTAGAGCTTGCGGTGGTCCATGCGGCCCTTGACAGGAGGCGGGAAGGACATGAGCGACGTCTGCATGTTGTCCAGGGGTCCTTCCACCAAGCAGTCGTGGTCCTGCGCAGACAAAGACGCACACACAGCACAACATGAAAGGGTGCGGATAAGACGAGAAAGGACAGGGAAGGTATATAGCATGAAAGGATATGGATGGCAGCGTCAAAGGGGCACATGTGACAGCAAAGAAAGGACTCTGATGACACTATGAATGGACGCCGACGAATTTGAAATTGCACGGGTGACAGCTTGAAAGGACACGATGATGAAAATATCAAAAGGACACCACTGGCAGCAGCACGAAAGGATACGGAGGACAGCCTGAGAGGGCACGGACGACAGCGTGCAAGAACACGGGATGACAGCACGAAAGGACACCACGCGGATAACAGTGTGAAACGACGCGGACAACAGCATGAAACGACACGGACAAAAGGAGCTGAGCACGGTGTGCGTTGACATGGCGGCATCAATTGACCATCTCGGGGATCATCGTGGGAAGGGAGGCCGCTCGCTCTATGCCACGTCGGCCCCCGCCCACAACAACGACGACGCGCTATTGCCCCCGTTTGTAAACCCTTCACGAGAAACTGGCGGCACAGTGTGCAGCGTCTTTACAGTGCACACCGTAGATAATCCACACCTCGGACAGATCATCTAGATCATCTAGATCATCTACAGTAGATCCTATAGCTGCCGTTCTGAGATGTTGAGTAGGACCTGTAAATGTGGAGTACAGATCCAACCCAGGCAACATGCGCTAGATCAAGCAGATCGTACGGCTCCCACCCGGCAACACGAGCTAGACCATACAGATCTTCCTTGAAATATCTAGATCATCAAGTAGGGATCGATGATGATCTGTCCCACGTGTGAGAGCGTCCCACTAAACCAACCAGATGAAAAGGATGAGAAACCTTTCGGAACGCAAGGTCAAGCAAGCGACCGAAAAAATCGACACGTGCGGTTTATCAACCCTCTATTTTAACAGGAAGGGCATTCAACAGCTCAAGCACCGGCATGCTGCGCGCGCGTCGCGCACATCCTCCCGGCGCACTTCGGACACCCCTCCTACCCCAGCAGCCCGAGCTTCTTCGTGTGGCAGATGCCGTAATCGTCACGTGTTTTTTCGACAGTTTTTTTCCCCCTTAAAGCCCCCAAAGGGAATCAACCATTACGGAGGACCGTAGTAAATAGGACCTACGGTGAACACAAAAACCTACCAGGTATACATTTATCTATTTTTACTAACAACGTTTGGTTCTATTTACTATGGTCCCCCGTAATAACCCACCCACGCCCCAAGCTTTGGCAGGGCGCAGCGTGTCGACCTACCTTGTAGAAGTTAACGAGCGCGTTCCAGAGCGGGTTCTTCGCCAAAACCCGCGGGTTTCCGATGATGATGCACCCGTAGCGAGCCCTCGTGAGGGCGACGTTGAGGCGCCGAGGGTCGGACAGGAAGCCGATACCCTGGTGCTCGTTCGATCTGGTCGGCAAACGATCGGTACGCATCGTGTCAACCCCTTAGGAAAACCATGTATATATGTGTGACGACAAAAAACCCCCCGTTAGTCCGACCTTATGGTGCGACTACAGTACAGGACACCTAATAAGAAACAGAAATATTGACCCAGGATGAGTTTCTTATTTAGGAGGGGAGGTATTGTACACTAACTTCAGCATAAATGCTTCCGAATTTCTTATTTTCCTGTAAATCTCAGCCTGCGTTTCTTGTTAGCCTGTTTCTTATTAGGTGTCCTGTACTGTACACTCTGATCGTAAATATAATCGCCTTATATACTAATATTAGTACAAATCGGTGCTTATGTTTCAGGTCAGACTATAAGCACCTTATATAGACTATCAATAATACTATCAATAGTACAAAAAGGTGCTTATACTTCAGGTCAGAGGGGTACATAGGAAGAGCCTGCAGCAGTACGAGTACAACCATGCCGCGCGCGCAGCGCGCTACAGCTCCTTCCATCTCGCAGATCAACCACACACTCTACCCTGGTAGCCCGGCCTGCTTCGTGTGGCCGAGGCTGTGATAAGAGGGGCGCGCGTAGCATCGAGGTCTCCAACGCTTTAGGTGACCCGGTTATGTCGTTCACCAACGGAAGATCCAGTAAGGATATCGGGTGCATATATCTACGATTATGTCCAAAACAAAAAACCACAAGTCTCCTCGAATCACGAAAATGGTTAATTAACAATTAACAAACCCCCAACAAAATAAACATACCTACGTATACATCATAACAAAACACCAAACAAAATAAAACATACAACATACCTACGTATACAAGGGCTCTGCTCCGCGCGCGGCTGACGCCGCCCGCTACGCTCGCGCCAGGAGTACAACACAACCAAATGTGAA
>JBBMKB010081887.1:0-12378 GCA_037833945.1 Alaria marginata
TGTTGTTGTTGTTGTTGTTGTTGTTGTTGTTGTTGTTGTTGTTGTTGTTGTTGTTGTTGTTGCTGTTGTTGTTGTTCGCACACTATTACGGGGGAACGGAGTTAGTAGGACCTACGGTAGACACAAAAACCTATATATTTATCTATTTTTAGTTACAATATTTGGTCCTATTAACTACGTTCCCCCGTAATACCTCATCGCCATACTACAAGCCGTGGTCATAGGGCAGGCTCCAATCAACTCTAGAGTGGAAAAATACCTCAGGGAAAAAAATAGAAAGCTCCAAAACAAACATGCCTGAAGCAAACCGTACATCAGTATACGAACAAGCATAACCACATACGTGTATCGTTCCGTTCCTTGCGCGCCAGCACAGTGCGGGAGGCCCTTCGGTTTTGCATAGAAATAACAGATCGCCCTCGCTCTCGCGCCCTCCCTGTTTTTTTCAACTGAGCGTCTACAGTCCTTTCCTTTTTTGTCGCAACCGGACGGCGCTGGAATGTGTCTGCAAGGTTTCTTAGGGTAACAGGCTAGGGCTGTAGAGCGGCGCCTCACGCCGTTCCCCCTCTGTTCATATTTTTCTTTTTATACAATCGCCACAGGAAGAAATGAAGGCAAATCGATCAGTCTCAACGTCCCTACATTGTCTTCTTCTTCTAAGTTACGCTCTTGTCACAGTGCTTTCAATGAACCGGCGTAGACGCTGCGCCAACCAGCGCGCAATCAATCGTCCGCCATCATAAGACAAACCCGGGGAGCCATCGTGCACCGGTTGTCGTCCTCCCCTTCGTGAGGTGTAGGTGTCATAGAGCGAAAAAAGCGATGTAGTAGTAGCTCATGTAGATAGGCCCTGGGATGCTTTGCAGTAGGCGAACACGGACACTGAACCGATACCGGAAGGAAGCCTGCCTAAACGACAACATGCGCGATCGACGTATCACACGCAGCCTGCAACTATGAGTCTTGACGAAAGCCTCGATCTCACAGCTGAATGAAATGCTTTTCTATTTTTTATAAGTACACGGTATCCTCTACTCGTAAATTTCCTGAAATTTCGACCTCTGTGACGCCCAAAGATGTCTAATGAAGGTCCGTCACCACCAAAAAACGAGCATCGGTCACGGGCGCACGTCGGACGCATTACACACGATAGCCCATAGCAGTAACGGTGTTTTCCAACGCCTGTCACATCTTTTTGATCTAAACTGCCGTCCATCACACTTCAAACCCCTAAACTGCCGTCAGTAGGCACCTTTGGTAGACTCCTTTGATGACGGCACGATGAACCATCCGCAGGAGCTGCGTTAATTGTTTTGTGCAGAGGATCGACGAGAGCCTGAGTGGAGGCCAGGGTTCGTGCGGTTCCTTTGCAGTCATCAAGCAGATCAAACGGCCGCTCGCGCAAAAGCCTGGAAGACTGTTGAGTTCAGAACTGGTGTGTGATGCGCCTAACCCGTTCAGAACTAACTACACCCACGTTTTTGGGGACAGACTACTTGAAGTTAATGTTATTTGTTTATTTTCAGTGGTGAAAAAAGAGGGTAACATGTAGCCGCGTTTGTTTCAGTCCGTCGAGCGTGCGACGCGCGACTGCACGGACGCAGGCGACCGCTCGTCGTCGCATCAAGAGCCAACCAACTGCTGAAAAAAACGAACGCCTGAAACAGCGTCGAAGCGCCGTACAGATTGAGGGCGTTACGCAGGCAACAAACGAACTGACAGGCTGAATGCATTCGCTCTGTGTGATCGGAGCCGCCGACCGCGATTCAAAAGTGGAGCCAGCAAAACTTATCCAGAACCCCCACGTGCGGGTGGGGCGGTGCGGTGCGGGGCGGTGCGAGGCAGACTCTTGCGCACGCACGGGAAATATTCCAAAGGCTCCAGAAGCTTGGGGCAAATGAGCCGACGTTCTGCTTGCCCTTGGAGACGGCGGAGGTGGCCGGGGCGACGAAGAGACATGGTGCGTTTTGGTGGTGCTCCTCGCATTGTTTACCTCGCCGCCGTGTTGAAGCTTGTCATCCACACACCGGGCTGGGGCTAAAGCCTCCAGAACATAAAAAACAGTCTCGCTTGCGTTCGTGTCAATGTTTCTGGCTCCTTACTTAGCCGTCATACACTATCTAATACTAATTCCAAATAGGCTGTTCCCAAAATTGTAGGCGCAGTTCAAAATGGGTTAACGGATCTACTGTTGACCCCTAATTTGATCTGATTTGCCTGATACTACGTTAAACCGAGCACGAGCACCTACGCGTTCGTGCCAGGGAGTTATTCAGTGTGTACGGGCATCTTTTGCGTGACTTGGTATGTCGCGCGCTGACAACGACGCGCGCTGGCAGCGTTTGATTGAAAAATTCTGAGGACCAAGAGCAACACTCACGGTCAATTCGTGTAGACTGTTGTGTTTACAGCACGGTAGCCGTCCTTGAGGCGTGCTTCCCTGGCGCTGGCTCGCAGGGTGATCTAGCGCGTGAACAAGCAGGCTCGGGAGATATATACGTTTGCTTGGGTGTCTAGAAGAGGTTGCGTTTTGGTAGATGCGGGCGGTGAGATCGCCGTGCCTGTTCCGACAAATATGCTAAGCAAAGTTGAAAAACACAATAAGACAACTCATCCTTGTTTGTGATATGTTTTGTTTCTGGCTTCGTGTACAGGTGGTCAAACTGTCCCGCTGGGGACCAACAGCTTCCATCTAAACAGCGCGCCGTCGGGCCCGGGCGTGTTTTAAAGAACAGGAATGATAACGCTGTCAGCACTTACACAAAGCGATCGAGGGCCTCGTCCGCGCGAGATTAAATCGAACGGCAGCTCCACTGTTTGAAACACCCATGAAGGGCGCCGAGGGGTCCCCTTGTCAAAGGGAGAAGAGCTCGGAGACGAACCCCCATGTCTTCGGGACACTGACAAAGCGCAACGCTGTGGAGGCCAGTGCGATTACATCAGCGGGGAGCTTTCTGTTCATCTCAGTAATGCCGAGAAATCGCGTAGTCGTGTACACTTCACCGGCAATCCCGTTGCAATGTAAGAGATGCCCCGAAGCTCAGCGTTCTCGGGGGTGCTGTTACATTGTTCACACATTGGACAAATCAGATCCCCATTTCACGATCCAGATATTTCGTGACAAATGTATCCCTCATTTCTGTCATATGCACGATCTAAGTGGTGTTTGCCGGGTGGGACCTGTATGACACAGCTCTTGCGCTCATGTATGCTGGGCGGGATCTGTATGATACTTCTCTGGCACAAAATGTCAAAGGCAAATATAGGATCTGTACGATCTAGATCGTGATCTGTCCGGTGTGTATGTGGTTATTTCTCTAACGTTTCATGTGGGTCACCACGGCTTGGTTTGTTTTCCATTCGACGGCCTTCCCGTGGTGTTGCCCTCTCGTTCTGGCGCCAATCTTTTAGACGTAGCGCATGCTGGGTACCTGAAGCGTACGTGCTGCGCGCCTGCAACCATATAAAAGAAGAGACGCAAATTTTCGCTGGTGTAGCAGGGCGCGGGCACCGGTATGTTGTACCACTGCTGCAGCCACCGCCAGCTCTCGTTGAGTGGTAGAGTGTGGTGCGACGTTACCAAAGTGATTATTGACGTATTCGTTGGATGATGCGATACCGAGACGATCAACGCGTCATTTTAGCCCGTGCGTGATATGTCCAACCGTTTCACCCTGGCTTTAGTTTGCTCAAGCTACGTGAATGTGGAGTCATATAGCGCTGGACAATCTTAGTCGTGTTCTTGTTTCCGTAAGCCTTACGACAGCAATGCTAGATGACTTGTTAAAGGGCCTGCAGCGGCCCCAAGCCTGACGGTGAAAACCAACCACAACTTTCGCGCAATGTTATAAAGTGGCGCTGGACAACTCCGCAACCTGCTACCCTGCTCGCTGGAGGTGAGCGCGCCAAACAAGCAGGAACATGTGAGCGGATGTTTCGTGTAAACGGTGGTGGGAGCGAACACGTTTGCCGCTACGGGACGGCAGGACTGAGTTAAATCGGCGGCACGAACATGTGCACATGCCGGCACAGCGAGCGATCCTTTGAGGCGCATTAACGTGGAGGCTGCCATTGATGTGCAATAGGCGGCACCCAGGTCGTAAGATTTTGCAATCCCTCCTTGGCCCTGTCGTCGATGGATCACGCTGGTGCAGAGCTTGGTTTGCCAAAAGCGGCACTTCTTTCTTCTCAAAAGCAAAAACGCCAACCTCTGCCTTCGTAACCGGTGTAGGACGCCAACGGACACTACTGTACGACTCTGCTACTGTGTGCCTGGTATGATGTATGGGCATCTTGTTAGTTTCGGACTGCGACTTTACCTGCCAGGAGCACTTCTACAAGGCTTCTTCTCCCGTGCTGCTTGGAAACTAATTCCTGGTAGCTGTAATTACCACGGTCCGAGCCTCGAAAAAATGCGTGGGACCATGGCGGACCTTCCGAGCGTACTGGTAGTTAACGCAAGCTCCTTGCAACGGTAACTACATTCCCTCTGCGAATGCAAGTTGGCACGACTACAAAAAAGTGGCAGTGCACTTATTAATAGATGATATATTTTGAAGAGGTTTTCCCTACATTCTCAGTGCCAACATACCAACTCCACTACAGGTGCGCAGCACGGTTTTAGTGGTAACGGGGGCGCTTGCACGTAGCCTGCCAGCTTAGTCGAAACGCCTGCAAGAGCGCCACCAGCCGTGCAACGCCCCCGCACATTTTCGTTACACCGCCACCAAAGCACGAGCTGATTCGACTGCACCCCAGGCGGCGCAATTCCTCGCTTTTTTTCATATTTTCTACAATTATGGCGAATACGTCCTCTGTGAATTCGACCGATTGAGTGGTTGATACTCAACTGTTTACACGCTGCCCGATATGTCGGCCGCACGTGTTATATTTATGTCGTGAACTTTGTGGATTTGTTATATGCGTCCTATGTACGTAAGCTGCGAGTTCAACCGATGGAAAAGTCGATACTCGGCCTTTTCAAGTTACATCAAGACAGGGGGACACATAACATCGAACTTTTCACTATGTTAGATTTTGCGCTCCTTGACCCTGCAGGTGGGGATGGGCGTTCGCACCACGAGAGGAGTGCCTTTTGCGGCTGGAGACCGAGGTGGGCGGCCACGACTCCGCAGAACGCTCGGAAAAGCGTCTCAGCTTCATCCACTCTGTGGAATCCACGTTTTTCCTGGAGAGGTCAACAGAGACTTTGGAGCGGTTGGCAGCTTTGGCTGGAGGAACTTCGGCGCATCACTCGTCATAAGGCCATATTAGTACATGTCGCTCTTACGTGCCGGTTTTGCGCCCCAAGGTTTTTGGGGGTCAAGCTGAAAGTGTGGTGCTGAAAGGCAAAGCGTCAACGATGATGCCCAGGGAAAACGTGTATGGCGTTCGATCCAAGTCAGTTTTAGACTAGTGGAGATATAATACAAATACAATCGCGATGTAGGCGCCGACCAGTATTTTAGGTACACTGTAAATACGGGTTTTAGAAAACAATCGCGCATGTAAGCGCCGACCAGCATACTATAAATACGTGTTAAGATGCGCTCAATTTGTCTTCGAGGCGCCTAAATCCCGCATTGTCGATCTGGAGCCATGTTGATACTGCAGTCGTATGATGGCAACAGCTTTTAGGTCATATTTCGGTGGAGATAGCGTCCGATGTTCGTGTTGTTTTTTCGTTTTTCATTAAACGTAGCCATTGGGTGTATACAGAGAATTACCGCTCGTGGTGATATTTCGATGTGCGCACGATGGCATGCGAGCGCTCCCCGCGATGGTGGTGTAGCAGGTTCAGATGCAGATCGCGGCACTTGCCCGTCCCTGAGCCACGCTGCACGGCGTTCCATCTCGACAATGGTTGCAACATGACAGACTGTGTTTTTTTTTACGGATCGCAGTGATGCTATATAGGTTGGATCATTACGGTGAATAGATTATTAACCTCTTGCTTGCAGTGGCGAATTGCACACCTATGAACGATGAGGTTCAGTACAGCCCCGCGAATACGAAATAACATCATAAGAACATGAGAACATCCGGCTCATTTTTTGTTTGAGAGACGCCAATGAGTTTGGGTATACACATCGTACTCAGCGGCGAGCGCTACAACACGCCCTATACAATAGCCTATGCTCAAGTTTGGTCAAGATTGGTGTCAGATTGTGGTTCAAGGCCTTGCTCAGATTATTACCAGGTACTGTAGGAGTAGGTGTTTCTTGTTGAGGGGCCCATACTATAGTGCTATAACTCTTAGTTACCCTGGTAGTTATTTGGTGAATAGCCAGGGGCAATCATCGCGTCCCCGCCCCACAACCCATCCTGAACAAGATACTGAAACTGTTATCGTTTACTGACCGAAATCACGCCTGAGAGCGCGGGGGTAGATTGGACATGCCGCTTTTCAAGTAAATAACCTAAACTGTATGATCAGTCGCGCGACTGGAGAGATATATTTCCTCTGACCTCCCCAACTCCCTATTTTACGTACTACAGACCCCCCCCCCACAGACCCCCCCCCCCGAATCGTGCAACAAACAAGTACGCAAGACGGTTTCGCGGTTCGCGGGGGACCCCCTCTACTCCCACATTCCTACATTCGCTTGCTCCCGATGGGGGGGGGGGTACTCATTTCATACACAGCCTACGGTCATATGACCATGGGCCCTCACATCTCTACAATACCCGGACGGGTCGCGTCAGGTTGTCATTAACCAGGCAGACATCGCGTGCACCAAGCGCGAAGCGCTGTGAGGTATTCGACGCGTCGCATGAAGGGGATCTATATCCTACTAAGCACTCAGGGCCACGTGTGAGGCGGACCTCCGCACCTTGTGCGTATTTTCTTGCATGTGGATGACAGATTCGAATTAACGTTTTTTTTTTTCTGGTGTGGCCACTTCCGGATACAGCAATGGGGGTATCACCCCCCTTGCGCGAAGTTAAGGTTCTCCACTCCGCACAATATGATCTGACTCGACCACCATCTCGGTTACCGCCAAAACATAAAAGCGAGAAAAAAAAATACGGTAGCCTGGTCTAGCTCACGCAGTGAGAGGCGTGTTTTACAGCGTCGTGGCCAACCGACGCCAACGCCAGCCGGGGGTACTTTCCTACCACACACGAATATCAGGAGACTTCGTAACAGGAACTTGGACCTGGGTTCCTTTGCCATAAACAGTAGTCGTTGAGCTGAATGTATGCTTTTTTAGTTTTTTTCCTCGCTTTTATTTCCTGTATATGTTGGACAAGCCGTGGTCACAGGTGTCGTCCCTTCTCCCCCCCGGTAGGTACCTTAAGTTTTTTTGCGCGGGGGTGCAGCATTATTCCCACTGCTCGTCGATTTCCATCGAATGTATGCATGTATTTTATGTGGCCACACAAGGATGTACAGTAGAAGAGACACGTGTATGTATGCGTGCCTGGTCAGAGATACACACACAACACGCACAAATAACAATCTGCTCGGCCCGGAACACGAACGAATGTCGTCATTGTAGGCTTGTGTTAGACCCCAAGCCACACTGATGCTTCCGAGAGCAGCAAAGGGTCGACCTTGTGTAGCAGCTGCAGACAGCTACAACAGTAGTGTCTACCACTTTGGGCGTAAACATAGGGACCGTTGAATCATTAAGATAAATACCAAACGGGCGTTACATTTCCGTTCAGAGTAGTGGATGTTAAAACACTCTGGAAGATGTACGGGGATGTTCGCATCACTTCAGCTGTGGAATTGAGTATTTCGTCTAAACTCATATTTGCAATCTGCGTGTGACACTTCGAACCTGCTGCTTTCTGTACGCGGCGGTGGACGCCTACGACCTACGACGTATGATGTGCACGTACGTGTTCATATACACGTTTCATACCTGTGGTTGGTTTCATTCAGCCTGCCTCTCAGCGAAACTTGTGGTTGGCGGTTGGCAGTTTGCGGTGACATGTCAATTAACCTGCCTGCTGGTCGTCGTACTCGTAGTCGTATCGAGTGCAACAATTGCAAATTGTTTTTTGCGAGTCAGTCGGCAATAAAACCCTCTCAAGTCTCTATGAACTCTGAACACCTGCGGTGGGGCAAAAACTGTATGTACCGGTACGTATATACGAGGTACAGTACCATATATGCGAGCACTGTTGTTTTCTTCCTACTGCGGCACCTACGCATCTATTATACCAACCTGGTGCGTGATAACAGCTGCGTCGTACTGGTACCATTTACCCTCGGGTACGAGTACGTGAATCATGGCATATGCGCCGCATGATTTGCATGAAGAACAAAATTATGAGGAGGCAAATATCCAAACCGGTATGAGCATGATATCATACGCAAGTTCATACGCAGGCACACAATACATATGTGTCTACCTACTGCAACACCTAGTGTATGATGCGTATCACATCTACTTGTAGTATCTATCATGCCTGGTGCGTGATACCAGCGTGGTATGAGCACAAGTATGTATACGTGTACGAATCATACCCATCGCATGATTTACATGAAGAACAAACAATTATGAAGAGCCTAATTTTTCATACGCGAGTCATACGCAAAGTTCTGATTCTCGTCGTCGCGTCATTGTCGTCGGTCGTCGGTCGTCTTATCGCACCATACATACCAGGTATGCCATGATACCACAGACACAGCAGAGGGTACATAGAGGCTCTTCAGATCTTTGGCCAGGGGGCAGGAGGGGCACTGCAGCCTTTGGCGGCGCAACAGAGTTGCCAACATAGGTGGGTACTCGTTCTCGCGAATGCACCATTATCCATGTTCCCGTGATCACTCTGTCGCTCAGCTTGGGGCTGGGCCGAGCCTCCAGCGAGAGGTGGCAGTGAAGTATTCTGTTTATTATACACTGGCTGGGTATTGGGATCGTCGGTTCGGTCGTTGTATTCCCGAGTGCATCGCAATGCAATTTCGTCATACTTCTTCTCTCGCTGGTAGACACGAAGACCGAGCGGCGTACACGCGTTGGCTTGTACGTTCGTACCTTCTGCATGTATGAATTATACCAGGTATGTTTTGCATTACATTTTCGTCGCGTGGGAGTACAGCAGCAGTGCGTGCGTTTATTTTACGGCGTCGTTGCACCATCGAAGCTGTCTACGCAAATAGTAGATATGGTAGTAGCACAGCAGTATGAAAGGGTATGCATATGCTATAGGAGTAACCGGCACGTCGTGCTTGCCGTCGTGTCGCCGTGAAAACAAGACCAATCAACGAAAGGTAAGTGTCGTTCCTAACGAACGCAAAAAATCACGGTTCCTGGCAACAAATCACGATTGCTAATATGATAAAGCAGACCGTCTTTGTAACATCGTCCTGTTGACTCTGGTATCATACATAACACAAAGGGGAGTCACCGACCTACTGTATCCTTCACGGGGGTATGTTACACGCCCCGTACTCGTAGATAGAACGCGCGATCGAAGCATCACACGCAGCTTCAAAAAGAAAGACGAGTTTCGACGAAATCCTCGATCTCATTTTTTTTATGGAAAATGACGGTTTCATTTTCGTGATGAAATGGTTGAAAGAAATAACGCTTCGATATTCTTCGTGCCTAGTGCCCCCTCCCTTTTTCTCCCTTTTTCTCTTTTCCTCCCCGCAGTCTGGTAGTCTGCGATTATGTACCAAGCGACAAGCGGCTACACAACGGATAAGAGAGGCAATCTGCAAGATTCTACTGGCTACGTATAGCGCCCCAAGGGCGGGCTAGCACGAGGGCCCCTAACGGGGCCAGCACTGGAGAAGAAGCTGCGCGGGCTACCATCGGCCGGTCGCTTCCAAAGCAAACCCAGGTAGGATACTTTTTCGGAGCCTCAACAATATGCTCGCCTGGTATCATAGAGGTCAAACCAGAGATAGGACAATGGGGCTACACGGCAAAGCGCTCGGCGTGCAATCAGTTGGGTACCAAGCCTGGTGGAGGATCGATGCGTGGCTTGGTATGGTGGTTGATGCGCATTGCCATTATCGACGATGACATGTTTTCGAGCGGGTATCTTTTGCGCACCGAAAAAAAGTTGATTCTGCAACTTTCACGAGGCAACAAGGTTTTCTTTCTTACGATCTCTGACAGAACTTGTTCTTGTTGCCATGCAATCCAATCCAACCCATCCCTTCTCTCGCCATTCGCAGCACCTTGCTTTGACTTGCTATACCATCGGGTGGGCAATCCTAGTCGTGCATCGGGTTGGCGGCATCACAGGCAGTAGTAGCCAGCATTGGGACTGAAGGTCTAGCCTTGCTGTGTTGAAGCTCGCGCGGGCGTTCATCTGCAATCATCGCATCGCCCAGCAAAACTGAAACTATCACGAGAGCTATTATTGTACGTACGTAAATACGGTTGGATACCCTGCCAGCTAATTACTGTCAGCCCTTTCGTGAGAAAGAGCCCCTCAAGGAACTTAAGCGTAAAAGTTGCGGGTAAATAATAAATTCGACAGCTGTTATACTGAAGTTAGTCTATTAATAGGACACTCCCTTTCTCAACTAAGAAATTTACCCTAAAACCAATACCAGGTACGATCTCGGTTTCTTATCAGACGGCCGGTACTGTACAGGCTAGGATAAGGGACTCCAATTGAGGACACGTATGGTGGATGTGGTGGTGGTGGTATTAATAGTGGTGGTGTACCTTTGTCTCGTAGATGTTGCTCCCCGAGCTTTGTATCTCTCTGAAAATTAGGTGAAGAATAGGCACGGACACTGGGTGTAACGGATGTCGACGGGTAGAAAGACCGGTTGAATGTGAAGCACACACACAAACACACGCACGAAACGAAGTCTTTGACCCCACGCTATCATGCTGCTGTAGATACAACTACAGCAGTACCGGCAAGCGCTGACGTGTATCCTTTCAACCTGTTGACAGTGCAGGCAGAAAGTGCACAGAAAATGGGGGGGGGGGGCGATACCTTATCTTTTGCGTGGTCGGTTGACTCTCTTAATACGCAAGGCCAAGAAAGAAGAGCAGATTGATATCATGTATCATCTGTCAGGTAGCAGGTACTGTACCGGGTATGATATCACTCTGTTCGGAAATATAAGGACCGTTTGGGCAGTAATGTTAAGAAACGAACGGTCCTTAAATTTACGCCCAGAGTGGTACCTGGTAACTGGTACTACTTGTTAGTACGAGTACATGCGTAGTCTATGCGTATAACGGATCATGCTGTTTCTTTCATCGTCCGTTTTTTTTTTATATCATCACTCATCCGAGTTGACTCATCACCTAACTTTCCAGCTCAACTTTAAGGAGGTTTTACCCTCAGCAGCCTTCGGGACGAGCCGTGGTCATCCTCTATAATAGGTGGCTTCCCTTTCCCCCCCCGGTGCTTGCTTTTAGTTTTATCGCGCATATGGTTCACTCGGTATTCCCGCTGCTCATCGAATTTAAGGCGGTTTGTACCAACTCGCGCTCCGCACTTTGGGCCACGGAAGAAAACACAACAAAACAAAACACACAGAACCCATGTGCGTATCATATTATATCCGACGTGTCATAGCACACCTCGGGGATATCATATTGACCTTTGAAAATATTAGCACCGGGCATGCTGTTGTGGAGGGGTGTGCTATCTAACGTATCCCGGGTGATAGATAACGCCAGCCTGGATTATTGCCCCAGCGCAACCGCCAGCAGGGCAATAGTCTACCGCTAGGCCACAGAGTCGCCCTCTCGTGTGTGTGTGTGTGTGTGTTCATCCCACCAAACCGTTATTTCCGCCCATCGGCATCCAGCGCACCCAGTGACCGTGCCGATTATTTATTCTAGAGAGAGAAAAGCTCCGTGGTCACAAACTACTATGTACGAGACAGAGTGCAGAGGCAAAACCCGCGCCAAATGCCTAATATCTACTGTAACACCAGTACCTTACCAGTTACCGTACCAATACAAGGTATATATACTGTAGTACCAGGTATCATGCTATTCACTCACTTGCTGACGTTTAGAGCTACTGCCCCTTGCCTATTCTGCCGCCCCCTCCGTCTATCTACGAGCAGCACGCCGAAGTTGACGGCACTACCTTCGGGAAACCCAAAGCGGAAATATGCCGCTGCAAACGTTCTTCTTGGCCCCCGTGTGCGTCGGAAACCTCCCGGCGTGCTTGCTGGGGAACGTATTAGTCGGTAGCTCGGCAATCACATATGGGATTGCGAAGAGCAGGTGAGAGCCGAAAAAAGCCGACTATACCGCTCTGTTTGTCGAGTCCGCCTGTGATCTGGGCTTTTCGAGGTGCGCTTGTGGTAAATAATTTAGAGTGAGGCGCCTTGTTGTCACATACCAGGTACCTGATATGTGGGGACAGTAGGGGGGGGGGGGGGGTATTCATAACAGTAGGAGTGGTAGTAGTGGTCGTCGTGGTATTAAT
>JBBMKB010081898.1:0-11906 GCA_037833945.1 Alaria marginata
GCCAGTACTACAAACTCGTGCGCCCATGAACAACCTAGTATGGGTGACCCACCGATCAGCAATATCTAGTCATGGGTAACCCATGGGCGACCCATGGGCGGCCCACGGGCCATGACATATCACCCATCGGCGATCCACGGGTGATCCATGGGCGATCGATGGGCCAGAACGGCAAACAAGTGGGTGACCCATGGACAACCCATGAGACAGCACTGTCAAGGCAGGGTCCACATATGGGCGACCCATGGGCGGCCCATAGACGACCCACGGACCGGGATTCAAAACGCGTTGGCGACCCATGGGCGGCCCGTGGGCGATCCATGGGCCATACCTACAAAGCAATAAGTGACCCATATGCAATCCATGGGACAGCACTTTATACCCATGGGTGACCCATAGGCGACCCATGGGCGATCCATAGACCAACACTGTAAATCCGTGGGCTCTATCAAGTGATGGATGGCCTATAGGTTTCCCATGGGCGACCCATGACCATAGGTCGTTCATGGGTTGCCCACGGGTATATTTCATGCTGGCCCATGGGTCACACGAGTTTGTAGTGCTGCCAGATGGGTCACCCATGGGTCGCCCATGGGTTCGGAGTACTAGCTGATGGTGTTTCCCATATATATGTATTGTCGACTCATGGGTTGCTCATGGGTTGCTAATGGAGCAACCATGACTTGATAGTGCTGACTCATGGGTCGCCCTAGGGTCACCCACGAGTTTGGGGTACTGGCCCATGGTCGCCCATGGATCATTCATGGGTCGCCGATGGCTTTGTAGTACTGGCCCATTGATCGCCCATGCGTCGCCTATGGGTGTATATGCTTGGCCTGTTGGTCGCACGCGGGTTTCTAGCACTGGTCTATGGGGTGGCCCGTGCATCGCCCATGGATATATATTGTTGACCCATGGATCGCTCATGGGTAGTCTATGGGTCGCCCATTGGTCATCCATGGATTAATATGGTCGCCCATAGGTTGCCCATGGTTCACCTCACTTGATGGTGCCGGTCTGTAGTCCTCCAATGGGTCACCCATGAGTTTGTAGTGTTTGCGCATGGGTCGCTCAGTGATCGCCCATGCGTCACCCATGGGCCACCCACGACTTGATATGATAGGTGGATACACAGTGCGGCCCCATGGGTCGTCCATAGGTCATCCATGTGTTTGTAGCACTGGCCCACGAGCCGTTTACGGATTTAAAATATCGGCTCATGGATTGCCCACGGGTCACCCATGGGTATACAATATTTCCCCATTGATTGCCCATGTGTCACGTATGGGTATATGATGCTGTTTCATGGGTCGCCCGTGGGCCATCAACGCGCCGCCCACGGGATTAAAGTGCTGGCCCATGGGTTACGCAAGTCTACGTCGTCCATGGGGCCCATAGGTCACCCATGGGTCACTCACGACTTGATAGTGCTGGGCCATAGCTCGCCCATGGGTCATCCATGATTTTGTAGTGCTTTACCATGCATGGGTCACCCATGGGTCGCCAATGGGTTTCCCATGAGGTCACCCATGACATGCCCCCCCCCTGACGTGACAGTGCGTGCCCATGGGTATTGGCCCATGGGTCCAGCGTGGGTCGCCCAGGTCGTCCATGGGTTTATTTTAGTGACCCATGGGTCTTCTACTAGCCCGTGGGCAACCCATGGATTTCCAGTAGGTCACCCATGGGTCTTCCGTGGGTCTTCCGTGGGTCTCTCCCATGTGTCTTTCATGAGCCTCCCCATTAAATATTTTTAATTCCGGAACCATGAATGGCGCCCCGAAGTACTCAAAGAGCGATAGTGTGCAACTCTGACAGTTCTGTCCTTCTCGCCCCTGACCAAGCGCACGATAGGGGGGGTAGCCCCGACTTTCACGTCCGAGGATACATAACTCAAAGCCAGGACTAAATATGATTATTAAATAGTTGGCGCAGCTTAACAAAATAGCTTAACAAAGTATGTTTTGGTTGTGCATATTGCGCGAGTGACGCTGAGCCGCTGAAAAAAGAAACTCTAAAAGTGACCCCCGAAAAGTAGCCTTGCCAAAGTCCGCCCGACAAGTGGTTCTTAGTAGGATACAGCTCACCCTTCATGCGACTCGCCGAGCACCTCACGGCGCTTCGCGCTTGGTGCACGCGGTGTCTGCCTGGTCGGTGATAATCCGAGGTGCTATGCCCCGGCAGTTTAGAGATGCGAGGGTCTATGGCCATGCGACTGCGGCTATGTATGAAATGAGTACACCTCCCCTCTTAACGCAGCCTTGGTCTCCTGCGTTCATCGCCCCCTTTTCCACGCGAACAACCCCCCTCCCACGATCCAGACCGAAGAGGGCGGGTCCGAGCGGCAAATCTACAACCCGCAAGTACGACAAGCCGCTTGCGCCGAAACGTCCTCGCCGCTATTGAGCAGCGCGAAAGGTGTAATCTGCTGTAGAGCAGCATTCAAGGTACCATTATCAGTAGGATATCACTAGAGGGGCCATCTAGAGCCGCACTATCTAGGGCAGCACTGATGGTGTCATACAGAGCAGGCCTACGTGGGTGATCAGAAGCAGCACTAAATGTGTCATATAGAGCAGCACCGTCTAGAGCCGCACTAGAGGTGTCGCTTAGGGCCCTCCAAAAGAGGTCATCTGCAGTACAGCAGCACCAAAGGCATCATCAGAGATGTTTGGTCTGATGTACTATGTTGAAGACACAGGGATGTAGAACGCTCGACGTGAGAGTAAATACCGATCTCAACCTTCATGCGTGTTGCGTTTCCACCTCTCTGTGCTTTGGTTGTAGGGTATATCTCGATGCAAGTATGCGTGGAATATTGCTTCATGTGTTACAGTAGGGCTTATATCGATACAGGTAAGCGTGAAATAGTGCTCCATGCTTTAGGTGGGCATATCTCGGTACACGCAATCGTGAAATAGTTCTCCATGCTTAGGTAGGGTATATCACCACACAAGCAAGCATTAACTATTACTAGTGCTCCGTGGCTTGGTAGTGAGACTCTCGATGCAGTTTTACGTGAAACAGGGATCCATGCTTTGGTAGGACATATTTTGATAGAGTACAAGTGAGCATGGCGCCGAGGACCAGCGTATATTTCTGGACAGTTGACAGTTCCCCGCTGCGGAATTAGTCACACAACTAGACAAGCGCGCCAAAGGAGCTGAAACTTCGTGAGGGTCAGTAAGGCGATGACATACGGCCAACGGAGAGGATGTTTGCGTCACAGGGTGGCCTGGACCGAGCGCCCCAACGAATTGTAATTTAGAACGGACTCGCCGTCTGTACCGCTTCACTGCTACACACCATGGTGAGGAGTGCATGCTACGTGGCCCCAGATCTAAGTTACGAAATGGGAGGGAGCTAGAGAAAAAAGTGTAAATGTTGTCGGTATGACCGGAAAAAACTCTCTGCTAACAGATGGGGCTTACGACTGCCCGTTGCGCGCATTGTGGTGCCTGTTGCGTTCAATTATTGATTGTTAGTAGATATCGTGCATGCGATGCCCTTTCTTGTGTCGCGGAATTGCATTGTTCCAAGGTCTGTACGAATAGCGCATGTATTTGCACCCCAAGGGCCTCGGCAAAGTACACAGTTTCTGGGTAGCCATGCGTTTGTGGCAGAAAGGGTGATATGCTTTCGATGACAGCGCCCTGGGTTTGCAGAACGAGTCCCAGGTGGAGTACATGCCCCCGTCGCATTGCCCTCGGTTACCCGCTTGGGGTACCAATGCACCGATATGTGTCGCGGTAGAAAGGGCAATACCGTTGGGAAGAATGGGCGGCAGGGGATTCTTCCTTCCGTGTATCTGGTAAGCCGTATGTAGCGCGAGTATAGTTGTGGTGGGAGTGGTGACAACTTCAGCGAAGGCTGTCAACATGCATTTTTCATAACGATATATCGGCAAGGACCTTTCTGAGTAAGTTGTCTAGAAGGTATGCGTTTTTTACAATAGTACACTGGCAAGGACACGCTTGATTGAGTAGAACCCACAGCAGAGCTTGAAAATATCGGAGTAAACAAGATGTGTACCTGGTACGCACAAGCATGTCAGCATATGCAGGTGACATTCGCACGCGGTACAGCTTCTCTACCGCTGGGGTGCCCCCCCGTCGTCGAAGAAGGTAGCATACTCCCTCGGTGTCACTCCGTCTTTGCATGGAGATCTCTGTCTTCTCAGTCTCAACACAGCTTATGAACTGTCCATCCGCCTTGTGTGCTGCCTCTCGTGGTACGAACTTGATCCCGAGCTCTCATGAATTGCTCTATACCCTTCTTGCCTTGTCCACAACCCCTGTCCCATACACATTTAGGCCGTCCAACAAATACGCCATCTTTCTTGGTCGTATTCAAAATTCCAGACACTTACAGTATTTCCAGGGCATTACCATATCACTAGCCCACCCTGATGATCCGTGTGAAATAAGCAGGACAATGGGGGAAACTCCGGTTCCTCGAACTAGAATATTAATCGAAGATGCAACTCCTCAAAGCCCAACCCCACAACTTTACCCTCTGAAGTTGCGGTCGCTGCCCAGGGACCGTTGGAATGGGAGAAGGAAATAAAGCCTACCCGTAGCCAAGTGCTACGGCAGGAGTAGCACATTTCGTCCTAAATATGTCCGACTGACGGTGCTCGTAAACTGAGGAACTACCCAATATCAGGTGAAAAGTACAGTTATTATCAGAGCCGCGTTTTGGGTGAGGTACAGAGGATCCTCAAGTATAGAGTCTCACAAAAAAACAGGTGTGCCTTTATCGTGGCCCTCGTGCGCAAGGGGCTTGACCCTCGCAACGATGATATAGGGGTAGCACGGGTTGGCCGACATATTTCTGACCGACGGGACTCCTCATAGACTGAGCGGCTACCCAGCATCAGTGGAAGGGTGAGGGTTGCACGTTTTGGAGTCAAACGTTCCTGCCCATATACGCTGCTGAAGTGAGGAGCGTCCGGTTGGTATAATCATTTTACGAGTGTATTTGTTTTAGGACTACGTAGCGGATAGAAATGTTGATCGGGTTACGCGAACGAAAACCTTGGAAGTCATGTTTCGGGTGAGATATTCAGCTCCTCATGTCAGGAGCTCAGAAACTCATTGCTGCACCCCTATATACCGTGGGATAACCCAAGAGGCCACCACGAATACTTGTTGGGAGACGGCGGTATGACCCCTTAACTGACCGTCCCCTATACAATAACCAGTATATTATGGCCAAAATATGCCTTCACGCGCCTAAAAAGACCGGTCTCCTATTCGTAGTATACTTGGTGAGGAGGCATTCGGCGCCCAGGATCGAAAAGGACATAATTGCACGGCGGTAGGTGTAGGTCAGCCAGGAGCACGCGAATGCAATTCTAAAAGGGGTACTGGAACAAAAAAACGCCCCCACCTTAAGCTCGAACTCCTGCCGCAGATGTGAGGCGAACACCTCCAGCTCTCCACGCAGCCCCGCCTCCTCCTCCCCCCCCCCCTCCTCCTCCTCTCTCTCCAACTCCCCGCCCCCTTCCACTAGAACCTCGTCATCGCTGTCCGCTCTGAACACCGCAGGCCATGCGGGAGAAGAAAGCACACCGTTCCCATTCCCCGCTCTCCGACCTTTGGACGCCGCCGCCTCCCGCCCCTCAAAAGGAAACCCAAACGCGGAGATGTCGGCGTCGGCGGGGGAGGAAGACGCCATTCGGTTTTCCGTTCGGTTTTCCATTCGGTACCGGCCTTCCATTCGATCTTCCGTTCCCATTCGGTCTTCCATTCGGCCACTCATTCGGTCCTCCATTCGGTTTTCCATTCGGTCTCCCATTCGGTTTTCCGTTCGGTCTCCCATTCGGTTTTCCGTTCGGTTTTCCATGTGGTTTTCCACTCGGTCGTTTATTCTGTCTCCCATTCGGTCTCCCATCCGGTCTTCCATTCGGTCTTCCGTAGTTCGGGTGGACATCCCACGATCGCGGTCGGACGAGCCCCTGGCCCTTCCCCCGGGCGAGGTCATTGACCCGAGGCCGAACATACCAACGTCCAGGCCCATGTTGTCGCTACCACTACCACCGTAAGTAGCTGGCGCTGTTGTTGCTGCTGCTACTGTTGCTGCGGGTGCTGCCGCGTGGATGGTTCTACAAGGTTCCGGCGAGGGTCCCTGCCGTTGCGCGCAAGAGGGTGGTAGGGGTGTGTGTTCGGGGTCATTCCTAACGAACGAAAAAATCACGATTCGTGATCCGACTGCAGTATTCCGTATCCATCAGGAAACCCGGGGATGGAACCAGGATGTACCCTGACGACAGTATTCCATATCCACCAGGAAACTTGGAGATGGAACCAGGATTTCCCCTGACTACAGAGCGATTGGAGCTTGTTCTGTGAATACGGACCAGATAACGGGGAGCACAACAACAACAACCAATCAACAGCAACGAACAAGAACAACGCCAACGCCAACAACAACAACATCAACATCAACATCAACAACAACATCATGCGGGATTAGTGATAGCCACTTAGGCCCAACGCACCCGTTCCAACCGTGGAGCCCCACAAGGCCTACATACATGCCGACCCTACTGATTGCTTATTCTCAGGCATTGAGGTAGACGGGGGCGGAGAACTGCCCTGCGGCAGATGCCACACGACCTCCGTTCCTCTGCGGAAATACTTTGCGCCAGGGGCGGAGGGTGTAATAACGCATCGTACAAAGTTTTTTGTGCAGAAGGCATGCGCGCGGCGCAACTACAAGGTTCGCCAGTCGGACGCGTCCTACGATAGAGGTAGCACTTTTTGGCGTTTTTATTTTCTGGATGACGGGGCTCCTTAACCCAAACTCGTCGGAATGTCATTCTATTTTTGCGATATGTTTTTTTTGGGTAGGTGGGCCACGCATTTGTTCATCGAATTGCACTTTCAGTCTGCTCAAAATCATTTTTTCGGTGAGGGTATAGAGCTCCTCAAGTGAGGGGCTTCAGAAAAAGTATGGTGAAACTCTATCGTAAAATGTGTCTCAAGGCAAAGAGGGCGGAATCGAAAGGCAAAACGTATTTTAAAAAACAGCAAAAAATCGACGAAATTGTCGATCTGACAGGTAAGTGAGGTGTCGGATCCATTTTTTTTGTTGAAGTATAAAATATCGACTACGATATATGTGGGTGTTGGGGGCGAAATTCAATGTATCCATACGAATTCAAGACATTAATTTAGTCCCATCTTGAAGGAAGACGAGGCGATTTTTTTGGCTGTGCACTAACTAGGCTTGCGGCGTTTTTTTCTACACGCGAGCACCCCTGTTTGCACGCAAGGTGTACTACTAGACTACACGACTCGCTTCGCTGGCCTGCTTGTCGAGCTGTTTGTGCCCCTCGCGTTTCTTAACCGTAACCCTAACCCAGTTGTAGCGCCCTATGCAATGAGAAGAACTGCGGGTATTACCAACCCTCTCTATTACTATTTACGGGGGAACGTAGTTAATAGGACCAACTATTGGTCGTAAAAATAGATAAATATATAGGTTTTTGTGTCTACCGTAGGTCCTATTAACTACAGTACGTTCCCCCGTAAATAGGAAGAGCACGCAGCAGTCAGTACATACAAGTGTCAGCATGCGTGTCGTGCTTTTCTCCCTACCTTGCAGTCCGGACGCGTCTCCTGCCCCAGTAGTAGTATTTCAGTGGTTCGTTGGGCCGATGCTGTTTTTATTTTTTTTGACGCGTGCTACCCTAAAACATGGAAGAAAGCACACCCCCCTTACTAGATAACACCCCCCCCTACAACAGCACACCCGGGGGTAATATTTTTAAATGTCAAAAATGTTATCACCGGGGTGTGCTTTCTTCCGTGCTATACGCTATGATATGTACGGTCCACGATATTAATAGTGGTGCACCCTAACTTTGTGAGGCTCATTTTCTGAGGTCCATACCGAAACAAAGCCGTTTTTATTTTCTGTTTCTTTTTTTGGGCTCATCCCGTTTATTATCTTCGCCCTTTTTATTTCTCCCTTCTCCCTCCCTAGACGTAACTCAGATCCGGGGTCCACTAAGCAGGCTCTTTTCCCCCCTCCCCACTACGGTACGCGCCTTCGTTTTTTTTCGCGAGAATAGTTCAGCAACTTTCTTCCCTCGTCGACTTGCATCGAATTGTGCTTACCCACGGTAGCAAGCGTTCTCGGCAGGTGGTGTCTCCGGTTATGACAAAAAGGGAAAGTGCAACCCGATGAACAACCCCTTGTCCTATACCGTATAGGCCCGCCAATAAGAAACTGTTTAACACCTACTTCCAGTGAGCCTCAGTTTCTTATTTTGCCATCAACCTTGAGCAACCTTGAGGATAGGTTTTATATAGGATTTAGTATGGTGCTCGCTGGTGAAGGACGGGTTCTTAGTCCTTGTTTCTTAACGTCCCTTGAAAAGTGAGCATTCATATTGGATATTTTCTTATTGGATAGTTTCTTAGCGTCCCTTGAAAAGTGAGCATTAGTTTCTTATTTGATAGTTTCTTATTATCGGGCCTGTACTGCACGGTATAGGTACACACCGAATGCTAGTGTAAACAGTTTACAGCATCCAGTAGTTTCTCGGTTGGAAACCCCCCCGTCAGTCAGAATGTATTTTACACGTCGGAGAGATCAGACCCCTATTGATGATCTGTGTCTTTCAGTGCAGACAGATAGATCCCTGGTCAATACGATCTGCATGGCCTATAGATCATATAGATCATATAGACCGTGTTGCCCGGGGAGAGCCGGATGATCTGAACGATCTACAGTAGCTCATGTTTCCTTGGGTTGGATCTGTACTACACAGATCCTGCACAACATTCATCGCAATAGATACAGGATTCTAGGTTATCTAGATGATCCATCTCGATCGTGATCTGTACCATGTGTGAGTCATTTGGCTGAAAAATACTACCCCTATCATAGCGTAGCACCCGTCATTCGTTTTTTTTCCCGACAATTTTCCCCTCTTCAGTCCAAAAGAGGGTATTACAATTGGACGCTGCCGCTTTCTACTGTATGTCGTGCCCGAGTCAAAACGCACAAGCGACCCTTTAACCCGTTCAGTTCACAGGCACTATAGCGAGCAACCGGCAGTACTCAACCGGCGCTATAGAAGGACCAATTTATTCTCCATCACCGGCTTTTCAGGGCGCATCTCACTCCGCCTATCCTGGTGCGCTTGTTTTGTGTTGCGTTGCCACCCGCATTGTGTTTGATGTTTTGGCCAGGTGGTTGCGTGCGCGAAGTGCAATGGTGCGGGAGAAATCAAGCGGACGCTCAGCCTCCTCATGGGGAAAGCTTCGTGTCCCACCTGTAATGGCCAGGTGCGGTTTAGACCCATCCTGCGGTACATTGGGGGGGGGGGTATTCATTTAATGCATAGAGCCGTGGCCGTATGATCGTAGACGCTCGCATCCCTACAATGCCGGGACGGAGCATGTCGGGTTTTCGCCGACCAGACAGACACCGCGTGCACTAAGCGCGAAGCGCCGTGAGGTGTTCGGCGAGTCGCATGGAGAGTATTCTGCATCCTACTAAGAACGACTTGTGAGGCGGACTCCGGCACCTTGTGATAATTTCCTGCGGGTTGGGTTGGGTTGGGTTGGGTTGGGTTGGGTTGGGTTGGGTTGGGTTGGATCGGGCTGGGTTGGGTTGAGTTGGATTGGGCTGACGACAGTTGCAAGTATCCACCAGCAGCGCGAGTTCCTAGGGAGTTACAGTATGTTTTATCTGGTTCCGGTCTGTGTGCCTATCCCCCGCTTGACCGCCACATACTCCCTACCACCAGGGGTACAGTGGGGTGGCTCCCAAATAGTACCGATTGAACAGTGCTACTGCTCTCTATAGTGCCGGTTAAACCACTTGGCAAGACTCTCGATAGAAGTAAGTAACCCTTTTTCCCAATGGTACCGGTGCCCTGAACAATGCCGGTATATTGGGCTGGCACATACCGGCACTATTGGGAGCCCCCCGCTGTACTTCCAAGTTTTCTTCTCGGCTTCGTCCATGAGAGAACGTAGATGCGCCCGTGTGTTGTGCACCATGCGTTGCACTCCTATTCACCTGGTATCGCGCAATGTAGCGACCGAGTTGTTTATCTGCTTCCGTTCTGTGTGCCTGTCCCCCCGCTTGACCGCCACATGCCTACCGCCCCAGGGGTACTTCCAAGTCTTCTCCTCGGCATCGACCATCGCGGTGCCCCAAAAGCCGGCACGAAAGCGCAGCCGCAACGGCGATGATGATGAGATGGGGGCAGACGTCAGCAACGGTTTCGGTGGTACAGACGATCACTGGGCGGGCGGAGAAGCTGGGGGCAGCGAACCGCGTCGACGGGTGAGTCGGCTCCGCATGCTCCGCGTAGATTTTTTTCATTTTTTTTAATGTCCAGATATCCCCGGAAAACCTCGCGGGGGTTTCCATGTGCGTTTTTCATTTTTTTTGTTATGTTCAGATATCCCCGGAAAACCTCGCGGGGGTCTTCATGTGCATGTATGCACGTGTTATAGCGGGCGCGTCGCGTCCTCCCACTCAGGTATCCCCGGAAGAAACCCGCGGGGGGTTTCCATGCGCATGTATGCGTGTGTGGGGAGACGCTTCCCCCTCCTCCCCCCCCCCCCCGCCACCGCCATCCCCTTCCGTCTTCGAAGTGTGTGTGTCCCCATGTAACATTGCCCGCGCAGGCCGCTAGAATGATTATGGTAATTGTGTTCTCACGTAGTTCACTTCCTTGAAATCTAGCCTGTGGCCACGAAACAGACTAAAAAACGCGTCCCGATGGAAGAAACCCACAGGTACCGACGGGTTCTACGATAGAGGTAGCCCTTTTGGGCTTTTTTGTTTCTGAATGACGGGGCTCCTTAACCCAAAATCGTCAGAAACTCCTTGTTCTTCAGTCCGATTTTTTTATACACCTAGGCCGCATGGGTTTGTTCATCGGGTTGCACTTTAATTTTACTCAAAATCAGTTGGTGGGTGAGGCTCAGGGCGCCCTAAAGTCAGGATCCCCAGAAAAAAACGGGCGCACCTCTATCGTAGCATGTGTCTACCTGGTACAACATAAGCCGTGTGTCGCAGTACCAGTACGCAAGAAAACGGGACTGCGGGCTGCATGCAGTATGTAATCCCCTATCGCTTGCAAACCCTATTATTCACAAAAACTATCCATGGTGTAATATAACAGGGAAATACAAGCAAATGCAGATATGTATATACAAGTATAAGTAGGCTTAGGTAAATAACGGCTAATATAAATACACGCCAGGTAAAATGTGATGACGTTTTTGTTGCGGGCGATCCGAAAATAAACCCTCAGTTAGTTGACTTTACGTCGACGGCTGATGTTATACCTTTTTCATAATAATATAACACTTACATCCGAAAAAAAGGAGTATGTACGAAGGCGAAAACATGAAATACCCGTAACAATAATTTTCCTTGCTGTGCTCTCGATGGTGCAGGTGAGGCTAAGACCGACGCCCGTGAAAGACGGTAATAGACGGCAGACCATCTCTTCCTTCGACTCCGCGCCCCTACCGACACCGGCGAGGGCGGCATCCTACACAGGAATGGCAACTCCCGCCTCGGACCTCTATGGCAGAGCGCGTGACGATATCGACATCATGCGTTCCAGTGGGGGGGCTGGGGCTGGAGCTGGGGGGAGCGCTAATGGTGACCACGCGGCTGGGGTATTTAGACCCGGGGTTGGCTCTGTTGAAGGTGGAACCGTGAAGCGCAGGCGTGCTCACTGAACCGTGTTGTTCAGCGGTTTCGGGGGGTGGCAGGCGATGTTATTATTATATTAATAGCAATTTGGGGGTGGCAAGCGGTAATAACATGGCCGTGATGTCGCGATCTAAATGTTGACCGTGCGTTATTCGAGGGAGGGGAGGGGGGGGGGGGGGGGGGGGGGTGAGTGGAGCAACCCTTTA
>JBBMKB010081909.1:0-12375 GCA_037833945.1 Alaria marginata
ATTGAAAGCACCCTTGCGCCGCCACCGGGGCCACTGTAATGGACATTACTGTGGCGAGTTGCATCAAACGGAACCAATACGCCTTAACATCAGGCGAAAGGATCACCACATGGGCCTTGCATTCCGCCAAATGTTGCACAATGTGCCCGGCCATGATTGGGGGTGGGAAACAAAACCCGAAGGCCGGGACTCTGGTACCCGGAACGATCGAAACGTCGTGCGCCAGGACGTCGGTCCCCGCCGAACCGGTACAGTCGTACTGGGAGAAAAAGGGCAGTGCCTCCCCGTTTACAAGAGATCGCAGTACCGACGCTGTGCATGCCATGAGGTCTACGTTAAACGGGCCTATCTCTTCCCAGACCGCTTTGAACGCTGCCGGCGCTATGCGGATAATGGCTTCTCGTGACGGCCGTGAGATGGCATCCGCAACCTCGTTCTCCGCCGTCGGGATCCACTTCAACGACAACATAAAGCCGTACTCCACTTGCAATCCGAGCAACTGCACCAGCAATGCGTGAGTCTCGCGGTTCTTAGCACGCCCACGGTTAAACGCACCCACTACCGACTGGTTGTCCACGTCTATGAGCACTTGCGCTCGCCGCAATACGTCCGGGTGTCGCGTGCAGAACTGTCTAAGGAGGTGGTAAAGACCGTACCTCTCCTTCTGGTTGATATGCTTTGATAACCAGTCCGGCGGGAACAACCCCCCCGCGGGGAAGATGCCCAAGGTCATGTTCACCACGCCCCCCCCATGCGACCGATGACGCATCCGACAATCCTTTCGTCAAGACTGCCTTGAAGTGCCGCGCGCGCTGCCATGGCCCTTCTTGCGAGGTAGCCGAAATATTCAACCACTCCTTGAATTCGCCCACCAGATCAACCCTTGAGTCTTGCGTGAGGTCGACAATTCACAAACCTAACTTCTCGAGGTCAGCAAGTATCGCAAACATAGCGTGCGTCCACAGCGATTCCGGCCGGATAGCAACCGTCATGCTCATGCACTTGCCCGCAATACGCTGAAGCGTACGAAAGGACAGAGATCACGAGTCTAGGGCTGCTCTCAGCAGCTGCTTCAGCTTATCTAGTTTATCCTGCGGAACCCGGAAGGTGGCGGTGTCCGAGTCGCACAGCATACCCAGATATTTCTGCAGCCTAGTCGGCCGAATTCGCACTTGTTGGCCGACAGGAACTGACCGCACAGTAACGACACCAACATCGCCACGTGTGTAGCCACTCCCGCTGCCAACCATTGCTCGCGAGCCGCCAGCCCGTGGGAAGCGAAGAAGTTACTCAACCACGAGTCGTCGAGGTAAGCTAACGCCGGGATCCCTTTGGAGCGAAGGTAGGCTGCTTTCGCCTCGCTGAGGGTATGGGAGCCCCATGGACTTAAACTGAAGCCAAACGGCAAGACGCACCAGCAGTAATCATTGCCGCCGTACGAGAAGCCAAAAAGAGGCCGGGAGGAGGAGGAGCGAAGGAGAATGTGGTGAAAGGCGGATTAATCATCCAGCTAAGTCATGTAACAACCCTGCAAAGCGACGTAAGCCACCCGCGCCACCGTATCCATCGATAACTGGATCTTCTTGCACCTCTTGTTTAACGGCCTCGCATCGTAAATTAGGCGCGGTTTTGTCTCCTCGACCGACAACGCCTTAATCAAGCGGGGTCCGCGGCGCCCCCCAGGGGCCTCAGACGTCCGCCCATTTTACGACACACCCACGGTCTACGAGGGCTTGTACCTCGTCGTCCACGAAACCGGTGAACGTTGGCGGGATACGGTTTTTGAACACCGCTCCGGGAAACCGGCTGACGTCATAGGGGCAGTCGCTCGATGGACCCCGGTATTCCCTGAGAAGATCGTGAAGGTCCACTCCGTCACGTAAGTACGACACCAGTGTGTCCCGAAGCAGGTGTCTCTTGGGGATGATATCGTGCCAGAACCCTAAATGCCGGCGGACGAAGCCCGGCACGAATTGACCCCCCTCTACCCCCGCATTCCATACCGGGACATCCCACGGCATACGCCGCAGCGGGCCCTGCATGGGGTCACGAGTGACGTCCGCAACAGACGGCCACAGTCCAAATGTGGCAGACAGAGCCCCTGTGCGCACCCACTCACGTGCATCGGTGTCCAGAGGCGGCGTGGGGAGACGAACGGGCCGCACGTGTGCGTGGCGTCGATCGAGACGTTGGAGCCAAACGTCGGCGACCACCTACAGCGTCACGTGGAGAAGAGGACGTAAGGATATCAATATATCACTATGAGGAATATCTCGGCCCATCAGGCGCCGCGAGGTATGAGGTCATCATCACGACGATGAACGCCGATCAACTGCCTCGGATTCAACATTGTATAGCGCTAAGATGAACGCGTGTACACTTCGGCGAGGTAATCAGTTCGATGTTGGGGGCGGGATTGTGCCACCCCCGAATACAAAGTATGTAATGCTTGGTTAGCAAGCGTCGAAGCGAAGCTGTGTATCCAGGCGGGTCGTCGAGAGAACATGGCGATTGCACAAACATCGGCAACGCAACTTCGGGATTATCTACGTGAATGTGAACACATAACAGATATTGTGGATTACGAGTTGCGCTGGTGTCTGAGTACGTTTGTAATGCAAGTAACAGTGGCTTGAGGGGGGATGTTTGAGCCCCAAACGAAGCGTCTGCCTCGGTTCAGCCAATAAGGCTAGGCCAACCGTTCGTTCGAGCCATCTTCGGCATAGTTGAGTTGATGGTCGTCATAATTAAGACTAAAATATCCTCATACGTCAATATGAGCTTGAGTCAAGCGAACAACCGTCAGATCACGGAGATTCTACGGCAAGGTTTGCGGTCGCAGGTACCTGACTTATGTGCGTTAAACTAGGCAAATCATCATCATGAGTCGAGTGAAATGGACGCCAGAACAGATTGACACCAGGCGGTCGCCACCGCCTGTTCGAGCATTTTCACCCTGAGTCCAGCGAATCAACCGTAAGATAACTCATCCTCTACGGCGAAGTCCGCGGTTGTAACCGCCCCACTGGTGTGCGCTGAAACGACCAAATATTATAGTGAGCCAGATTAATTGAACGCCAGAAACGACATGTTTTCGGCGACCCCAGGCGGTCGCCACCGCCTGATGCATATGAGCTAGGACGGACAACCAAGTGCATAACCCACACCAGCTGGTTTGCCACCGGACGCCAAAGGAAGAGACCGAAATATTACAAGAAGTGAATATTATCATCGAGGACCACGCGAAATAAACACCAGGGCCCGGAATATTGACGTCCACGCCGATTGGACGCAAACCCCCTTAATTATGTACTCTGACACAGCCGCCAACGTCCCTAACCCACGCCAGCCCCATTTCGCGACGGAGCCTCGATGGAAACATAGTTACTTAGTGTCCCCGTAACTGCAGATGCGAAGTGAAATCAAAGAACCGATAGCCCACCCAACCCCACCCCCTGTTATTAGCACCCATACTAATACGGGCATATGGACGCACGGTGTCCCATGCGCTTGCCACGGGAGCAAATAAAGAACGCGCAGTTTCGGTGGTCATGATTGGGGTTCTCCCCAGCAGCGGCACACTTGTCACAAGTGGAGCCGCCCTGGACCGGCTGGAACTGCTGCTGCTCCTCCTGCATGACGCCGTTGAACCTGGCGATGGCGGAGAGAGCACGGTTGGACAGAGGTTGAGACGGGGCGCTGCCGCTGCCGCCGCCACCGCCGCCTTCGCCGCCCTTACGGTTTCCCTTGCCGTTCTTGCTCTTCGTGCCCCCCCCGTCGCCGATGGAAACGGGAGCACAACTGGCTGCGCGGCTGCTGCTCCCCCGCGCCAACCCCCCGCCGCTAGCGGGGCAAAGCCCGCGGGCGGCGCTCGCTTGCGAAAAGGTCCCAGCGAGCGCTCCATGACCGTGGGGGGCAGAAGCAGGAACCCTGCCCCAGAGGGCCGTTCTTGGGGGGCGCCTTCCCAACCGCAGAACCAGTGCCCTGCGCCTTTTGGATTGCGCGTCCGTCCTTGAGATCCTTCTCGATCTGACTCTTGGATAGGCCACGCGTGTTCGGGAGTTTTTCGGTAAACACCTCCAAGGTTACGGCCAGACAGCCGAAACGCCTGAGCAAAAGCTGCCCTCGAGTGAGCGTCCGCTCCAGAATTACCTGTTCGGCGGACAGCCCCATGTCGTGGGCGAGAGTGGCGGCCGCGCGCAAGGTGTATTCGAAGTCGAACTAGTCAAACTCCCTCGCGGAGTTCCTCCAGGTCCTTGTCATGTCCACAATAAGTTCCTGGAACTGTTATCGAAACAACGATCGCAGCAGCGGTGTAATGGATAGGTAAGCTGAGCGCGCATTTACGGCCGTGCCATACACCACCGCAGCATCATACACTTGGCTCAACGGTCGAAAAAAAACAAATATATATATAAGAGAGTATACAGCAGTACACTCGGCTCAACAGCCAACACGATCGAATATACAGCAGTGTGGACTAACACGAGTACACCACGCGGGTGCCCGTACATTTTCAGAGAGTGAGAGGGCGCCGCAGTACCAAACACGGCAGCATCATACACTCGACTCAACGGCTAACGAGAGATAATACAGCTGTTTCGGGCAACACAGGTACGCCACGCGGGTGCATGCGCATTTGGAGAGAGCGAGGGGGCACAGCAGTACCAGACACCGTAACATCGTACAGCTGCCTCGAGTAACACAGGTACGCCACGCGGGTGCACGTGCATTTGCAGAGAGTGAGGGAGCACAGCAGTACCAGACACCGCAGCATCGTACACTCGACTCAACAGCCAACTGAGGGGTTGACAGCCATCTCACGCAACTCGAATATGCCAAGCGTGTGCACGTGACTGTGCAGAAAGTGAGATATACACCCGGCTCAACAGCCAACCCGAGAGCGTATACAGCAGTGTCACGAGTTCACTACGCGGGTGCACATAGATTTTCGCAGAGCGAGAGGGCACCGCAGTACCAGACACCGCAGCGTCATACGCTCGACTCAACAGCCAACGAAAAGGTATACAGCAGTATCGAGCAACGCAGGTAACTGTGCAGAAAGTGAGATGTACACTCGGCTCAACAGCCAACTCGAGAGCGTATACAGCAGTGTCGACCGACACAAGTACACCACGCGGGTGCACGTACATTTTCAGAGAGCGAGGGGGCACAGCAGTACCAGACACCGCAGCATCGTACAGTCGACTCAACAGCCAACTGAGGCAGTTCACAGCCATGTCACGCAACTCGAATGTGCCAAGCGTGTGCGCGTGACTGTGCAGAAAGTGAGATATACACTCGGCTCAACAGCCAACACGAGAGCGTGTACAGCAGTGTCGACCTACATGAGCACACCACGCGGGTGCACGTATGTTTTCGGAGAGTGAGAGGGCACCGCCGTACCAGACACCGCAGCATCATACGCTCGACTTAACAGCCAACGAAAGGGTATACGAAGTACAGCAGTATCGAGCAACACAGGTAACTGTGCAGAAAGTACCTGGTACATTTTAGGAGAGTGAAAGGGCACCGCAGTACCAGACACTGCAGCATCATACGCTCGACTCAACAGCCAACGAAAGGGTATACGGCAGTATCGAGCAACACAGGTAACTGTGCAGAAAGTGAGATGCTCAGTCGGCTCAACAGCCAACCCGAGAGCGTATACAGCAGTGTCGACCAACCCGGGTACACCACGCGGGTACACGTACATTTTTCGGAGAGTGAGAGGGCACCGCAGTACCAGACACCGCAGCATCATACGCTCGACTCAACAGCCAAGGAAAGGGTATACAGCAGTATCGAGCAACACAGCTAACTGTGCAGAAAGTGAGATGTACACTCGGCTCAACAGCCAACTCGAGAGCGTATACAGCAGTGTCGACCAACACGAGTACACCACACGGGTGCACGCACATAGAGTGAGAGGGCACCGCAGTACCAGACACCGCAGCATCATACGCTCGACTCAACAGCCAACGAAAGAGTATACAGCAGTGTCGACCAACACGAGTACACACGCGGGTGCACGTACATTTGCAGAGAGTGAAAGGGCGCCGCAGTACCAGACCCTGCAGCATCATACACTCGACTTATCGGCCAACGATAGAGTACACAGCAGTAGGCACCGCAGTGCCAGATAGTGCCGGTTCGTGCAAGCCGGGGACATCAGCACTATAGCAGATACTAGCACTACTCCGAATACTGATTCTACTTCGTGCAACCCATTTTATGCCAAATAATGTCTCGGCACCTTTACACGCGGGTGCCCGTACATTTTCAGAAAGTAAGAGGGCACCGCAGCTAGCGCCAGATAGTGCTGGTACGTGCCAGCCGGGGACTTCAGCACTATAGCGGAACCCAGCACTACTCCGAGTAATGACCCTATGATACCGTGCAACACATCGGTGCCAAATAATGTATCGACACTAAGGCGGGCCACCGGCACTACCTGACCGACTCTATAGATAGACGTCCATTGTGGCATCACCTCATGGTGAAAGCGAGTCCGCGGCCCGAAAGATCCATCTCCGATACTACCCTGGGTCAAAATGCACGCCCCATTTTTATATTTACGTTATTTTATCGACCCTACGGGATAAACGTAGCTTATATTTAGGCCCATACTGGTATGAGGTAAACCAGCAGTCCAAAGGAAGTTTTTTTTTATTTTCGGTCGTGCTCGGCGCTGCTGCCTCGTGCCACGAAGTTGCACAGCCGAGCACGAAAGACCCATCTGTATATATTTACGTTATTTTATCGACGCTATGGGATAAACATAGCTTATATTTAGGCCCAGGCTGGTATGAAGTAAACCAACAGTCCTGAGGAAGAAATTGTTTTTCGGTCGTGCTCGGCGCTGCTGCCTCGTGCCCCGAAGTTGCACAGCCGAGCACGAAATATAGTTCATCAGTATCGGCATGTGTCCCAGGTACCTGGTATACCATTAGCCGAGAGCAAGCGGGCGCAGCAGCGCAAGGCCTCCCAACATCGTAAACTTGAGGAGCATAAAAGGGATAGAGAGCGAGAGAGAGAAAGAGAGCAAGAGAGCTACGGCCGTATCCTTTTAACTCCAAAACATCTCAGGGTGCGTCCAAAGTATCACGTAGTCATATGACACCACATAGTAAGATCTTCGAAAATTATTTTTGTTTGCCACAAGAAGACAACGATGATTCGGAACATACATCAGCTCAGGCTGGGCAGCCACCCTTTTCTACGGACCTGTTACCTCGTGGATATGTTCTGCCGGACAGAAAGCCCCATCATCGACGAATACTATTAATAGCGAGGGAATCGATCACCAGTGCTCTGCTGGAAGAAAAACAAAAATCCAGCCGTGGCGCGGCTCAACGACGGAAACACACGTGAAGGCACCCGCATCATACGTATTTGAACCGCCAGCTCAAACCAACCGACAAACTCGAAACACGCGTACTCGCACGAGGCCTGAAATATTTAAAATAAATATACATAGGTACGCGTACCTCGGTGGGGGGCGTCTTGGTGGTGAGCCCGATCAGCTCACTATCACCCTTGCTCGGTGGTTCCGCGCTTGGCGGTTGCTGCTGCTCGACTCCACCTGCACTAGCTCCGCTAGACCCACCCGAGCTCGCTCCAGCTGAGGTACTTCCACCAGCGATCGTCCCACCGGCAATCTCGACCGTCGCGATTTGTGCCGCAAGTTCCTCCGTTCCCGTCGCACCCGCCCCGCCGCCTGGCTGACGTGCCGAGCTTCCCAAGCCACCCACGTCGGATGCTCCATGTAGGAGAACACAGTGCTCCGACTCCAGGGAATGGCATGGAAGCGAAGCAGATCAAGAATGTACCCGGCCATCAGCCGCGTTGCTTCTACCTCGCGGTACGCCCGGGAGGTGCCGGCCCGGACTGTATTGGTCTTTTTCTCAGCCGCCTCCAACACTTGCGGCCATGTATCCGCGCCCGGGCGAGGAGGCACCTTGGTTGCCACGCAGCCGAGCGCGTACGCAACCTCATGCCGCGAGCCGGCCGCACAGCTGTTGCCCTTATCCAGGAAGACGCGGGTGAGGTCCACATGGATCCTTGCGTGAAGCATGGCAGATCTTCGAGGGGGGTGGCGGGATCCACGAAGGTCGCCGACGCCCGATTAGGTGTAGGACTCGGAACAACCCTCGCGGGCGACGCCGGGACCGGAGCTGACGCGATAGCGGCTGTCGCGTCTGCTGTGGGGGCCGGTGTCGACCGGGTGGTTCTCGGCATACTCTGAAGAATTTCGCGACCAACTCGTACAGCTTGCGAGGTTTTGGGAGCGAAAAATAAGAAGTGACCTCTCTGCGATACGAATTCCGAGACATTCCGATATAATCTATGTTTCCATCATTTGTGACAAATGTGTAGCCCATCGATTGGATCGCCATTTTACTGTTGTATTCTGTCTCACTATCGTAGATCATTTTATGTAAGTATTGGATTGGATGAGGCCGCGCAGGAGGCCTCGTCTGGTATTCCCCCCCGTGCTGAGTGGACTAGCGTATCCCATACTTTGCGCGGGGTTAGTACCTGTAAATGATCCGGGTATACAAGTATACTAATACTAGTCCTACTGCCGGGTGGGTGGGATAGTCTCAAAAAATGTGGTGACCAACTCTACTCCCGAGGTTTTGGGAGCGAAAAAGAAGAAGTAACCTCTCTTCGATACAAATTCCCGAGACATTTTGATATAATCTATGGTTCCATTATTTGTGCCAGATTTTTAGTCCATCGATTGGATCGCCATTTTACTTCGTGTGCACACAGCTAGTACCCGGTACTGTATTCTCGCATACACGGCGTGTATTGCACCGTCAATAGCGTCGTGCTACTCCGTCGAGCATCAGCTCAACACGTATATCAGTGGTGACTACGTAGATGCAGTGAACAACAAACAAAAACGTAGAGCTTCGACAGGTTTTGGTGGTCCATCAGTACGAAGTGCAGTACCGTGCCAGGTGGCAATAACCGCACTAAATAGGGACCCCGTATGAGTGCGGGGGTCAGTGACTACGTAGATGTGAGAAGAACAAACAACAACAACGTAGAGCTTTGACAGGTTTTGGTGGGCCCTCAGTAGTTCGGTACCGTGCCCGATGACAAATTACGGCACTCAATAGGGACCCCGTACTATAACGGGATATTGGAAAACCCATAGGACAGGGTCGTGCCAATCGATTTGTCTGTTTGTTTGTTTGTTTTCACCGCACTAAACTGATACCTCGTATGAAAGGGTACCGCACTCACGCGGGACCACGACTGCTGTACGAAGCCAACTCGGACTTGACTGAGTGATACTCCCATGATATTATGTATCTCTCTACCACTACGACGCGTATGTATGCTGCTGCTGTACTTGTCTGATGGCACAATGCTGGAACGAAAAGCCAATCTGCAGTCTAGACTCCAAGATTGGGTAGCGATATTTACTCCATGGGTTACAGTCTAGGTACCTCTCTCGCAAACATACCAGCGTTGCTTAGACCACACCTGGCTTCTAGGAATGACGGCCGTCAGCCCTCCTTCCGTATATGTATGCGGCATCACGGCTATCAGATCAGAAACGCCCTTCGTCGCCAGCTTGACAGAAATTACAACGGTATCATAGGCCTATCCTCTAGGCCTATCCATCGGCAGCGGGCAGTGCCGTGCCGTCCGTTTGTCGCGTGCATCTGCTATGCTTGAACAGCTATGCGCGAGAAGCTAGATGTACGCGACGAGTGTGAGAAAATTGTTTCCCTCCTACTTGCCTCTGATCCAAATAAGATACGTACGTCCGTAGAGCCCATGACTTCCAATGGTTAATTATGTCGTGTGTTTAATAAAACTCACATTTCATTGGTTTTGCGAACTTTGAGATATTATGCTTTATTATGAAAAATGTATAAACGACAACTGTCGACGTAGTAGTCAACTGACTGAAGGCTTTACCACGATCGCCCGCAACAAAAACACCACCAGCTCTCCGGTGGGATACGAAAACCAGTCTAAAAGTTAATGCAAAACTTGGATATACGAGTACGATACAGATAGATGCTTTATACCTTTTTTCAGCTGTTTTGCAGGTCTTGTGTATGTTAACTATGTTAAAGTGGAAATATGCAATTGGACCCTCGATAGCCTGTGATATAACCTTCGTCCCCAAAAACAACACGCGCCAATCAACCAATTTGCGGCTGAGAACCAATGTCTCTAAGATGATGGAATTTGTCTCTTTTGGTGAGGAAGGCCGAAATCGAAAAAATGTATACCCTGGTACGTGTGACAACAGCCAAAAACAACTTCGAACGTATTGATACGAGGGTATGGACTATTTTGGTCGCTCGCACCCCGCACGGAAAACGCGTTCCGCGAGGCGAGGAGAATAGGGTGCGCTGACATGCCTGGGGGACGGGGCGACTACCGAACGTTGAGGCGATACCACAACGACGCGATGCAGACACGTGCCGCGGCTACTACTCAGTGCACTGAGGGGGTCGAAGCTCGTCGTTCGGACCGAAAACCTAGCTAAAAACAGCAAAAACTACCATCCAAGACGAAATTTTAGCGTCTTGGTTTACCAGCTGTTGGAGAGGAACATGGGAGACGCCGAGACCCGTAGCGGCAGGCACGAGGGTGGCCGCGTCATCTTCCATCTTGCGTTGCTGTTGCTTCTGCTGCTGCCGCTGCTGCTGCTGCTTCTGCTGCTGGTACTGCTGCTGCTGTTGTCACTGCTGCTTGGGCTTCTTTGTTCTGCTTGCTTGTTATCCACCAGTAGTACCTGGCTGTATAGTACCTGGCTGAACAACTCTATACTCAGTAATATATGTAAGAACTATGTGATTAATGATGGAATTTTGTGGACTACTCAGGACGTTTCGCTGTTGGCTGCCAAAATTATTCATTTTGATTACCTCTAGTGTCTTTCGATTTGGTTGTGATTGGTTCAAAATATATAATTTCGTATAAACATACAACAATCAGGAACAGTTTTATTGCCGGTACAGGCTATAGAAAGTACCTCACGCATGACTCCAGCAGTGCAAAGCAAATGGAATGATTGACACATGGCTGACGAAAAAAGAACAGGAGCGGCACGGCGCATGCATGTGTAAAACGCACGGCACACGACACGCAGCGCGCCCAAACTTGGCCTTTATAACATACTCCAAAGCTGTGCCTGCACAGGGAACCCACAGATTCGTGACGATCCAAGCCGGTCGCAGAGAGGTATGATGCGGATGAGAAAACAACCCCGACATAAAAATACCAAGGCTTTGATTTCTTCGCCCGTCATACTTTGTAGCAGAGGTTTGCCCTTTTCGGGGTGTTTTAGGATATAGATATATATAGAATCCTTCGCGGCGTCTGAGCGCCCTCCAAAAAAATCGAAATCCTCGCAAACATCTCGCCCTCAGGCTGGGATCCGTCGAACCCCGATCTCGGAGGCCAAAGCGGCTTTGCTCGCTCGCTCCCTCCCGGGTTTCGCGGCCCGGCCTCTCTCCTGTGCCTTCCCTGTGCGCTTGGCGCCGAGCTTGCTCTCGTCGCCGAGGGGGGGCGCCCTCAACCTTGCTTTCTGGTGCAGGGCTTCGGGCAGAAAGCAGTCTTGACTTGACTGTTGTTGCTGCGGTGATTGGTTTGGCTCGTGGTTGCGACGTGTAAATATGGCATTTCGAATTTTTTGTCGATTCCGCTTTGGCTGTTTTGTGGAGATGCTGCCGAGCGAGATTCGTTACCTGCTGCCATTGGCTCGGCCTGGGAGATGCTGACGGGACTGTCGTCCTGTTATGTGGAGATGATGCTCAAAAATTCAAATTTCAAGTAATACGATTTTGCCGGATCCGAGATTCACGAACTAAAACCCAATCTACAATTCACTGATGCATGCATCGTCAATTATATGCATGAAGCGTGGGCCGTCCCCGCTGAGAGGGGCATCTCTCAATCTTGATTTCTGGTGGTGGTGCGGCTGCTGCGCGAAACGCAGGCTTGGCTTGACTGCGGCTGCCGTGATTGACTCCACATTGGCTTCTGGTGCGGACGCTGTTGGCAAAACGCAGTAGTATTGGCTTGACTGCGGATGCTATATGATTGGCTGCACTCTGTGGAAGTGCTGCTGTTTTTCGGAGATCTTCAAGAAGATCGTTGATGCTGATATCATACTGCGCTGCAGAAACCCGGTAAAACTGCCTTTGCTCGCGGCTTAATTAAATTATGGTATTTCGTCTAAGGTTGGAGTTTCCACACCCTGCGGGGCGGTATCGACCTCGGTGAACTTCGTTTCGTCCCCGGTTTGTTGGAGTTGTCAATTTACGGAAGGGTTTCTGATCCGGGGATGGTACCTTATCATCCCCAGGTGCGGCGAGACTTCGACGTTGTCTCGAG
>JBBMKB010081920.1:0-12374 GCA_037833945.1 Alaria marginata
AAAAGAAGGGTGGGGGAAGGGGGGGAAAAAAAAACCCCCCCCCCCCCCCGCCCCCCCCCTACTCCCCCTCGCCGGTAATAACTCTAAATATGACGGGGGATCCCCATCGTACCCCCCCCCTCCCCTCCTCCCCTGACCCGTAACGCGGCTCTATATAACAAGCTCGGGAGTTCTACAGCCGTCAGATATTGTCCCGCTCAAGACGGCATTAAACGACAGCCCATCTTCTTGTCACCCTGTTGACCCTTGGTACTACTGATTTAAAACGGCAGTCGCCGACCTTTATCGTTCATTCATGAGGACAGACACACCCCACCCCGTAACATGCGCGATCGAAGTATCGCACACAGCTTGCAAATAGGAGTTTTGACGAAATCCTCGATCTAACGGTAATAATATTGTTTTTGAGTTTCTAACAAAATATGAACGAGTAATAGCGCCCTCAGTTAGCTCAGTGCCCTTTGAACAGTCGCCGCTCGTGTAACCCACACCACTCGCCCGCCGCGAGAACGGTAGACCAGAGAAGGCCCATCATCGTACAGAAACTCGCGTGCCACGCGTTTCCACATGTTTGTCATTGATATATATTTGCTGCGGATAGATCGCTGTTTGCTTGGTGTTTGCTCCGCTGACACGTTTATATCCCCGCTGCAGGGGAAATGATTCACGTTCCAGGTTGTATGACACACGTATTTCGTTTCGCTGACCGATATATCGGAAATAGGGTTCCATTTGTCAACCCATATTCCAGTCCTTAGAGAAAAAGTGGAAACAAATATCGGAAATAAGGTTCCATTTGCCAACCCATATTCCAGCCCCTAGAGCAAAACCTAACGAATTTGTCCTGTTGCCTTCGTTCGCGCACACAGAGGACACAGCCAACCCACACGGTTCGTCGACGCGCAACGGCAACTCGGAAACCCGCGAGCCACAATATCATGCACGCGGTTGGTCGATCACTGCGTGGGCTGCTGTGGGGGGGCGGCGTTCTGCTGGTGATCGGTCTGCTCAAGGGGGGCGGTATTCTCAATGCGGCGGCGCAACCTACGGAAGAAATAACTGTTCGGCCTAAGATATTCTCGCAGCAGTGGGTGGACGAGTACACCGAGGGAAAACTGGGGTGTTCCACGGGGAGAGGCAGCTATTCGTGGAGAGGAGCCGGCTTCGGGAGCAACATAAACAGTGAGAAGTTGTGGGAACCACTCTCGTCGTAATAGTACATAACACAAATTAAATGTAATCCCCTTACACCTGACGCCAAGCCACAGCCGACTAAGACAACGGGTGGCGGGGCACCGGCATTGTCGATATAGAGTTTTGGGCGTAGGCCTCTCGTGACTCTGCCCCTCACTCTGCAACGAGCTTAAACAACTTTTGGGGGCTCGGCGTAGCAATAATGATGTCGACTGTTAGTCTACATAGCGCTTATGTATATGCAGGCAGTGCGGCTCTAAGCTGCCAAAGCAAAACGCCATGAACGTGACCAGCCACTGTGCACGTTTCGTGTACCTGATACCTTGGCTTCAAGCCACGTCGAGCGTAATATTGTTTGTGATGGTGGTGGACCTGTGTTTTTTTGTGTAAGGCAAAGCATCAAATTGAGGTTATTCACGTTCTTGGCGCATGATACTTCAATCAGTATAAAAACACAATTAGTATTTGCCTTCTGAGGTATAATATCTCACTTGAGGAGCTCTAAACCTAACCCAAACAATATATATTTGGAGTCTACTTAAAGTACACGACGATGAACAAGCGCGCGGACCACGTAATAAAAATATCCAGTTACCAAACGAGAAGGGTCTCCCGACGATTGGGAGTGAAGGCGCCCCCGTCATTCATTGCATTTTAGTCACAAAACGTGCTACCTCCATCGTAGCACGCTAAATAATATAATATGAAGGTTCATAGCGGGATGGCGTCTGCAGGGTATGATGTCCATGGGCTGGGTGTTGTAGTTGTCGAGGCCCCTACATACACCAGGTAGTATGTGATGGGTAAGAGTTGAAGCACACAAAGAAACTGAAGTGTTCGAGGAAGAACTGATTGATTGAGTGGGAGTTGTGGCATTCGGTGCATGTGACAACTTATTCCTCAGGGATGAAAAGTTCGATGTTCGCGGTACATTGTAGGCATGCAAATGAAATAGGAGGAGATGGAACACAAACCGATAAGAGGTTCCGTCGGCCGTCTCCCATCCGCCAGATATTTTTGTGGCCACCCCTTCCGAGCCCGTACCCTGCTCATGCAATTCTAGGTATTCCGGCGTCGCACTGTGATAATCTCAACCACTGTCGCTATTATTATCAAACTCTCTCAACTTGGTTTTCGTGAAAACAATTGAAACGTGAGAGAGGCGCATGTTTAACGAGGTTTACCGAAATTTTATCAGTGTTGTCGAACAAGCGAGTGTGATGTACGCGCGGCTATACTTTCTGGCCAGTGCATATCGGTCCCGATTGTGCAAAACCCAATTAATTACAAGACCCCCCCGCACAAAACTTTATGTTTAATGCATTAATCATACCTGGTACATCATTACCCGCCTCATTGCGTCCCTGTTAGGCTAAAATAAATGTATACCCAGACGCCCCGCCCCCTTCCAAGAACATGGCTATTTTAACTAAGTAATTCATTATCGTATCCTCTCAAATATCTACAATTATACCTTGTAGTGAAGAAAAATAATAACATGAATTGTTCATGAATTGTTTTTTCAAATATGCGGCAAAGCCTGGTCTGTCCTCGTTCCAAGCCCAGACTCACCAGACTTCACCAATTTAATTTCGATATAATTGATTTTTCTACTTTGCACCGCTTGAAAACGTAGCAGCAGCCCCACTTGAGATTGCTAAAGCCCGACAAATGTTTAAGGTTCGAATACTTGATTCAAGAGTCAACGTTTCCTGCAGCGCAGTATCAAAGTTCCTGGCGTCCGAAACAAATGATGTTTTTGTCGCGTGGTGGTGCTGTGTGAGACCGTGGCGGCCACGCACCTTCACCTACCTGCGATCGGGGCCAAGCGCCTCGCTCTCTCTGTCTCGTGAAAGTCGTTCGTCCAGCTTGCGCACAACACTACTACTGCTGTTTACGACCCGCGTATGTACCCTGTGGTGGCGATACAGACCGCAAAGAAAACACACAAAGGGACGTCGCATGTTGGCCTTTTCGGTGTGCGCGTGCGTATATAATATACTACGTATATATATATATATATAATTCGAGGTAACGAGGGCTGACCAGGTGCAGGTACGGTCCCGACCCGTCTTTATCCCATCTCATCCTTCACCTCCCATAACGTACCATACCATATATCCCATCCCGTGTATTCCCCACCCTGCCCAACACCATACAGTTCCACACCATACCATGCCATACTATACCATACCATACCATACATAATTTACCCACAACGGGTAACGATTTTTAAGAGAGCCATACCTCGGAACGGGCCAGCGTTATAGTATACCTGGTACCGCTCTCATCTTCGTGTAACTCGTATCTCAGATCGGGAATCTAATCTGTTTTTTGTCGACGTGTCACCAGGCGTGACTAAACGGTTTTCTCGTTATGTCTTATTAATAGTATCGAAGCTGTAAATATCGGAAATCGAGTGAGGCTACGGTGGGTACCCCCATCCTTTTGCTTGTTAATAGTATACCTGGCGCGAGTGTCTCTTCTGTCTCGCTCCAAAAAACATCTTGGACGCGTTTTGCTGGCGCGGCGTATCAACCTCTACAAAATCAGGATGCCGGCGCTTATCGCAAAATCGAAAATCAGGAAATTTGGATGGTGCATGCTGCGAGGTGGATAGCACTTTTAGGCACTTTTAGGCTGAAAACAAATCCGGAATGACGGGGCCCCTTAAACCAAAACGTCACGAGTCGGGAATATTGTTTTGTTTTTTTCTTCGAACTGAGAATCGTTGAATACCTACAGTAGGTTATGGGATTGTTTATCGGATAGCACTTTTTATTTTCCCTCAAACCAGGTTTCGGAGAGGTATAGAGCTCATCGAGTAACGATAATCCTCATCAAAAGAGTGGTGCACCGCTAGTCTATAGTATTAGACTAAACAGCATGCGTACAATGTTGCGAATAGATGGTGTATCAAAACCTAGCGCGAGACCTAAGAGTTACCCCCCCCTTCCCTACGTAGCTTGGATCTAACCCAATGTGTTTTGAAACCATGAGCCTTGCTGTCCATTTCTCCCATGCCACCCCAGACCTGCTCAATGCCTGGGTATACGCCGTTGCCGTGGAAGGGTGGAGCGACCTCGCAATAATTGTCGGCCCTCGCTATCTATGTGAGGTGGAATGCTCTTATGCGAGCGGGGGCCTGGCTTCACGTGGGTGGGGCTGCATGTTCAGCGACATGCCGCACGTGTGTGTTTTCGATACACCTGAGGTCAGCCTTGCAATAGATCGTTTTTCAGTTGTTAGGTTCACAGAGTTAGGTTCGGGCACCCACCAGTAGAGGAATGTACATGAATTCGTTTCGGTACGGCTGGGCCCTGGTCCAGTATGCACTGCCAGTATTGCTGTACTGGCAGTAGTACTGTCCTCGCTGAGGGGCCAGCCAGGGTTGCCAGCGATTAGAAAATGTTCGTTATTTGACTATGACATATAGCCAAAACCCATCAAAACGCGCGGCGAAGCACAGAGAGGAAACGCAGAACAGCCAGAGAGGAGAGAGGGGTTGCGACGAAAGGAGAGCTTGGGCTCTGAGTCATCCCACGGTAGGGGTGCGGGAACAGGTCCCTGAGCTCCTGGCATCAGGAGCTCACTATCTCACCCGAAATACGACTTCCAAGAAATCCGTTCTTGCAACCCGATCAACATTTCTACCCGCTAGTCGTAAACCAAATACACTCGTGAAATGATCATACCAACTGGTAGTTCCTCGTTTCAGGAGCTCAGCCGGTCAGGAGCGTTTTACCCCAAAACGTGCAACCCCTACCGCGAGATGACTCCTCTGCGGGTTCTGATGTCGCCCCTGAGTTGTGCTACTCGTCCCATACAGCAGCTACATTAGTAGTGTGTTAGTTCATCGTTCACTGCCGTTCGTTGCGTCTCGTGTGTTTTTCGCATATTTTATTTTTGGTTGATGATCAATTCGTCTGGTCGTACTCGTATCATACATGTTTACTGCTTTTAACCTTTTCCCCTGCTGATTCCGGCGCCAGCTGGCCTAATGGTGGTAGACAGCAAAGTTAAATTCATGGCCTTTGTAAGTTGACGCTTTGGGGCGTCCTCTCAAAATGCACAGTTTTGTGTTTTGTCGAGAATCGCGCCATCAATTTGATAGGTTGGGTTTGTCATACTTGTCAATGTCACGACTCGCGATAAAGAATAAACAGCTCGATTGGCAAAAACGCCGGGTTTTTCGTCGATGCGCGCGGAGTGTCTTATCCCTTTTTGGTCTCGCCGCAGGTATCGTTTTCGCACGTTACACCACGAACAAAAGCCTGATACATGTTAACAGCAATCAGCCATGAACAGCCATGACTAACTGCAAAACCAATCAAGCGTGACAAGTCTGTGTATACCGGTGTTGTTCACTACCTGGCAGTCAACAATATTAAATCACGTCACGCGATGTAGCCGAAGCATCAAACATAGTTACAACCAACACGTGACCACAGTAGTACGAGTTAATGTACATTAATGTACACCCTTAGTACACGGAAACGTTTGGCAGCGCTCGCTGTCTCGGAGTGAATCCGTTTCCAGGCCAGGCGAGTGCTGCGATAGAGGTGACGCTTTTTGGCTAAAATAGTTTCTAAACAACGCAGCTCCTTAAACTAACCCAAAATCGTCCGAGTGTTCACTTTTGTTTGGTGATATAATTCCTTGTGTACCTAGGCCATGGGATGGTTTGTAGGGTTAAGCCCACAGTAATCTTAAAAGTGTTGGTGTTCGGTGTTGAGTATAGATACTGAGCTCCTCAAACGGAGAATCCAAAAGGAGCACCTCAATCGTCGCACGGGTCTCCAGCAGGCCTACGCTATTTGCATACCGGACATTGTGACCTTACCATTGGATCGTCCAAACACCCAAACCTCACATCTGATCATTTGGTTTCGCAGACATGGCAACGTTACCTGAACTCATCGGGGATTTCGGACGGAGACAGAAACAAGACGGCCGATTTTTCGCTAAACACAATCAGGAGAGTGGACTTCTCGCCGCCACTCAATGCGTTGGACATCGACCAATTTGGTGCTAAGACAGTGAGTGGTAACCATTGTCAGCATGAACCCCTTCGGGGTAACTCTTTCTGACAACGCGTTCTATGCTAGAGGTAACACTGTTTTCCAAAATAACTTCCTGAATCACCTGAGCTCCTTACCCCAAAATCGTTGCAACATCATTCTTGCTTTACAATAAGGTGTGTTTGCCTACCTGGGTCATGGGTTCATTCATCGGGTTGTCCTTTCACTTTATTAATAGTTAAAAAAACATCTACGCGTGGGGATAAGGAGCTCCTCAAGTAAGGAGCCCAAACGAACAACTGGTAACACCTTTACTGTAGATTGTGTTTGTTGTCGACGGTAACCATGAAACTTCCGACGCCGTCAACAGTCGTATTGTCGTGCAGCATTACGAGGGTCCGCGTGCTGTGCGCATGCTGTATATTATCGATGGCGTTGCGTTTGGGACACACCCCCTATCTGGTATCTCGGGCTACCTCGTGTGGCCGACTCGGGTAGCGTTCGTTGTATTCCGCCGGTTTCTTCCGCTTGAAGTATACACAAGGTTAACGTTCAGAAAGCACGCTAAATGCCGAATTCGGTTGCAATTTTCCAAACATATGTCAACGCGTGCCACGATAGAGGTAGCACTTACTGCTTACAGGTACCAGGTATTATTGCTTAATCTATTTTCAGAACGACGGAAATCCTTAAACCAAATTCGTGGGAGTTCCATTCCTCTGTTGTGGCAGTATTGTTCGTCTTATACCTAGGCCATGGGATGGTCCATCCGGTTAAACTCACGATAGCTCTCACTTATGGGCTTAGGATGAGGTACAAGGGCCTTCGAGTGAGCAGCCTCCGATGGAACAAGTGATTCTCTCCTATCGTGGGGTGTGTCGTTCGACAATACATCGCTGGTTCAACCGAGCATTTTTGCCGATGAACGGTAATGCCGGACCGCTGCTGGCTTTGCAGCCGTGCCAGCGTCTGTTTGAACGCTCATACGTGACGATCACGAGCATTGGATACAGTATGTTGTGTGGGTGCTTAATACGCTGATACAAAAAAGAAGGAGTTAGCCTGTATGCTTTGCCGCTGAAGTTGGTTATGGTACTGGGCTGACTGAAATGATCACCGTTCCTTTTCAAACATCTTCAATCTCTACAGTAGTAGTGTACCCTCCACCGCGATGTATTGGAAATACCTTCTCGATTGAACTAGCCAGCTAGGGCTGGTGTCGCTAAACTCACAAATAGGTTGGAATACTGTGTCGAAACTCCATCGGTTCTAGGTTCGCTAACCACTCCGCGCACGCGCTTACGAGGGGTCTTCCCGCCCGCTTGCATTTTTTAATTGTAACCGGAAGATTGAATATGCCGCCCGATACCCGTACCCGTTGCCGAAAAGCACCGCAGTAAGGCATTGTACTCGTACAGGATACCAGACATATAGCAGAAAGACCGACCCCGGCTGGGTTTCGTATTTGGTAGAGGGTGCGATCCAAACCAACTTCAGTATAACGGCTCCTTTTCATTGCATTTTCCTCTAAACACCACACTGCGTTTTTTATCGCCCTGCTGTTTGTTATTAGACATACTTATTGTCGTGCTTCGATCGCCCCGTGACCGTCAGGTGATGGCGGAGATTTTGTGGAGGTCGATGGCTCCTTGGCTTCGGCGGGAAGTGGATTTGGTCACCCACACGTGGAAGATATTCGAAACGTCACCTTTCATCGGGATACACATCCGACGAGGGGACAAACTAAGGGAAACCCATGGCCGTGTCTACCCTGCGGAGGTACACACGACAGAAGAGTTGACTGGTCAGGAAACAAAAAGGGATGAAACAAGTCTTCAACCAACCCTTAGTTTTAAGGGGGACCGTTTGGCGATGGCCAGGACCCTCAAACAACATTTACCGACAACCAGCAGTGATGCATTTTTTCACAGTAGGAGGAGACGAGTGATCATTCGCGTACGACAGAAGGAACCGACCTCCGTTCTCTTCCCCCATCGCGTGTTTGCTTTTCCTTCAGGACTATTTGTCCGCGGTGTTGGAATACCTCGAGGAGGAAGTACCTGGTCGAACTCCGGCGGCCGAAATCAAAGGGATATGGGTGGCCTCCGATAACTTAACCGCGGTGGACGAAGTCCGCGCCGTGGCAAACGATTTTTTCCCAAGCGTCCTCAGCGAAAACATTGTTTACGTCACCGGGGGAGTACCCGGTGGGGTCCAAATTCAGGAAGTGGCTACAACGTCCATGACAGAGGTACATAATGTCCGGGTCCTGTTGAGACTGACGAGTCATCCCACGGTAGGGGTTGCAGCAATATGTCCCTAAGCTTCTGACATGAGGAGCTCGATATCTCACCCGAAACATGACTTCCAAATTTTTCGTTCGCGCAACCCGATCAACATGTATATCCGCTTTTAATAGTCCTAAAACTCGTGCACTTGTAAATTATCACACCAACCGGTAGTTCCTCACTTCAGGAGCTCAACCGATCAGGAACTTTTGACCCCAAAAAGTGATACCATACCCCTACCGTAGGAACACTCTGACAGGTTATGGTCACCACTGTATGTAGTGATATGACGACAGCAGCGATCGCCCACCGACCATGCGGCTATATGTGTTCAACTACACGTCAGGGTTTAATGTTCGTTTTGGTAGTTCGGGATGATTTGGCCTTTTTTTCGCAGCGACAATTTGGGCCTCATGCAGGCGAGTTGCCTTGTTCTGTTGAAACACGAAGCCGTGCAACCGAAATATGGCCAACCTAAAAACACCTGCAATAGTAAAACACCTACGTACTCCCTCTGAAGCCGGCATTCACATCCAGACTGACCCCTGTGAATTGCGATGACCTTGAATTATATGGATGGCGGCCCTGCGCCAGAAACTTATCATCTGCCTTCCAAGACATAGTCGCGTGTGAAGCATAACACGTACAAATAAGGTCCGGCCGCGATGGGCTAATGCCCACCGCTGCTCCGCGCACACCAGCAATGAGCGAGGATAGAGGCAAGTCGAGGCAAAAACTGCCACAGTACATGCCACGGGGTGCATGAATGGTTGGGTAATCAGATTTAGCTCAGAGGAAGAACAAACATACATTACATCCCGCACCTACACTCTACGTCCCCACACCCTGCGGAGCTCGCACGACTGTTTCTGGTAATGTACCTGGACATAAACGACAACACATTTTGCCCGCGGTCAACTCCAGACGTGCCTGCAATGATCCAGAGTGGTAGGTAACCCGAGGCCGTAAAGGCGGCCTGATGAGTGCACCTAATCCAGTACATTATATGTACCTACACGTTCACAATAAAACTTTATATGTTCATAAATTGACCCAACGCAACGCAACGCAACGCAACGCAACGCAACCCAACGCAACGCTAGCAAACATAATTGCTTTGCTGCCGTTTGGATTTACTAAACGCATTTCCCAAACTCGCTGGAGCACCACACCCGACCATCTTCGTAGACTTCCCTTGCTGAGATTTGGGTTGGCGGGTGGCCCACGAGACGTAGGGGAATAGCGCACGCTAGGCGGGAAGTAAACTTCTGTGGGGGCCGTCGAATTGTTGAAACTCGCTTTGGTCGTGATCCTCACCAACCAGAAACTGAAGCACCAAGAGAATATCGCACACGACACGCGATAATTCGTAGATAATGTCTAAAGAAAGTGCTCCTGATAATATTGGTGCAAACTTGAAAAAGTCTATCAATATTGCGCAGATTCCAAACGACCGAAAAGAGGATGCATTGAGCTTAACGTTATCCTATACCTTCGTGTGTTAGGGGATGTGGTGCTCTCACCGGGGTCGATGGATGGTGTACGTATCATACGTTTCTTTCATATCGGACCGCCCACCTCCCCATCGAAAACCTATCTAGTTATTTCGGTCCAGATATATATATATATATATGTCCCTGAGTGACGCGATTACCATAATCTAGGTCGTGCTCTGCTGGCGGAATCCACCTAATGCACGTCTCTTCCGCACGTACTGTCCGTGCTGAATATGTTTGATTAGAAGGTGTTCCCGCAACGTATCTTGTCGTAGCGGTAGATGCGATTCTTAGACAACAATCTAGATCGTGGTTGCTGACATCGATGCATTCAACACATCTATTAGATGCGGGTTTGGCGCCCACACCCTACCAGTAAATACAACAACAGTGTCATCACCTAGATCGCCATTCTTCAGACACATACATGCGTGCGCATGGTTTTTTGTTATTTGCCTGGCTGATTGAAAATTGGATTAGTCTAATGCTGGGTAATTGATTCTGAATCGGGTGATGCGCACCAAGTTTCTGAAGTACACTCTTTGAGTGATGACGTATTAAAATATCTGCTGTAGTTCTCGTTAAGACAGCAGTGCTTCGCCATCGTCGACATAATTTCAATCGCTGAATACGTCGGTCCGTTCCGGAAATGATTTTAGCCCAACAATCCGACTCCACTCCCGGGCCTCCGTGCTTGTGCGCATCATCCGCAAGGATTATGCGTCTTTTGTTTATCTGATGGCAGACTTCGAGCAGCTGGCTGCGGCGGAAGTGTTCGTCGGTACTTTCAGCTCCAACCTGGGAAGATTTGTGGCGTTGCTCAGGGAGGGCGTCGGCAAAGCGAGCGACTCATCCCTTAGTCTGGACTTTAAGTGGGGCCCCAACAGGAAGCGCAGCCTTACACTGGATTGAGTGTGGTCTGGACTGCCTCTGTTGTCTCCAATTTGCCGAAGTTGCCGCGGAGTATAACACTGGGGTATATCGTGGCTGTAGTGCGTTGGAGGCCCGCCGCATTTGATATCATACATCACGCACAACACAGGGCAGCAGCAGTGCATAGCAGCACACGGTTGATGTAAACGGCAGCATAAGTTCATACTTCGAAGTACGGTGGTAACTTCTAAAGATTCCCGCCATCACCCCCACAGCACTCCCCCATGACCATTCTACAAAAATTACGGATTCAGGTTGTTTATCTTCCTTGAACCCCTCCTGCCCACGGGAATGAGGTGGTTGTCGATTGATCGTTTGCCTGTGCCAGCGAATCTGAGGCGCCAGTTCTCAAACTTCTCAACCTGAGCAAGGAATAAAAGGAAGACACCGAAAGGCACTACCATATATGGTGAATAAGCACGGCGTGGTGAGCAGATAGATAGCGCGTCAGACTTTAGCGGCAACACAACAATACGAAAACATACGAAAAACACGGTAGGTAGCATTATTGCATGATAAACAATCAACGCACAGCAGTATAAACAAACGTGCTCACCAGATTAAACTATCGTATGCATCAGGTACGTATTACGTAGTAGCTCGGTGTATGTAACGCACCTCAGTATCGAAGACGTGCTGGAAGCACTTGGCATTGACTGGTCCGAGACGGCCTGTCTGGCATATCTGCCCGTCTTTGGTAATCTTGCCACACTTTGCGATGGCGAGGTCGTCTTTGGGTCCGATGTCGCACATACGTATGGGAAAATATATATATATATATATAGATGTACTAGTCGGGCCCGAAGCAGTTTAGGTTCGGACAGAGGGGTGAGGTAGCCTATCGGTTCGACATGCACACTTGTCGAGAAAAGGACGCGATATGTGCTGGTTAGGCCAAAACCAATAGTACTTCGCACCGACGAGATTGTTGATGGGTACGATGTCGCCAACATGTCTGGGGGGAGGGATCATCTTCACAGCTCGGACCCGATTCAGTCCGAATTCGAACTGATGACGTCGTTTGTCGAGTCGATGTGTGCGCACCTACGTGCCGGTAAAGGGCACAATATCGGCTGCTTTTGCCCAGACCAGCTACACTTCGCACTGTCCAGTTGGCTGTGAATAGCGTACAAACAATAAGAACGCACGGGATATTGATGCACGAGAGGTTACGCCCTACATACCATAGTCACCGGCCAGTTAGTTGGGGGGTGATATCGGCACAAAGTCGAAGGCTTCATAGAGTTGTGATATGCTGTAGTTTCTGGCAGAATACCATGCCTGGTTAAATAGAGCGACACCCGGCCTGATACGGCATCTGGCGCGTGCTAGGACAGACGTATCACTTTAAAAAATGTATGTGAAAGGAAGCAAGGATGGAAGGAGGGAAGGAAGGAAGGAAGGAAGGAAGGAAGGAAGGAAGGAAGGAAGGAAGGAAGTAA
>JBBMKB010081931.1:0-12373 GCA_037833945.1 Alaria marginata
CTCCACCCCCCCCCCCCCCCCACAAACACCAACCCTCCCGTACTGACACCAGTCAACGCATCCGGCATCGATGTACATTTCAGTGAAGACTACCTGCTATCTAGTTGTATATTTTTACCAGGTATACTTGGTATACGAACATGTATAATACCATGGTACATGTGCTACATAACCTGGAATGTGTTTTACCCCTTTAGAACTGCACGCACGTTCTTGGGGAAAAACTACTTGGGATTGGTGTGGGACAAATTTCAAAGTCCCAAAAGAGCCAATTGCTCGGATCTCTCGTTTGAAACACAAACACACACACACCTGCACGAACTTGACCCCTTCTCTGGTATTAATAGATAAATGCTCGAAATCTCGTTAATAAGAAAAATAAACACACACGCTTGCACAAACTCGACGCCTCTCTGGTAGATAGAAGCTCGCAATGCCGTTAGAAAAACAAAACAACACACACACGCACGCACCCTCACAAACTTGACCCCTCTCTGGTAGGCAGATGCTTGTCATCTCGTTCGAAAAAACAAACACACACACATACACACACACTAAAATGATTCCTCGCTGGTAGGTAGATGCTCGCAACCTAGTTCGAAAACACACACACACACATACGCCAATTGTTCGTAAATCTCGTTCGAAACGCAAAAACACACACACACACACCTGCACGAATTTGACCCCTCTCTGATAGATAGCGGCCGCGAACCCCACCATGTCACCGATCACGCCCCCGCCGAGAGCGACGAAAGTGGTCTTGCGGTCGAGCCGCGCAGACAGAGCCTTGTCCAAGATCTTCGTGAGGATCTCGAGGCTCTTGAACTCCTCCCCGTCAGGAAGAACCACGGTTTCAACCTCTACGCCTCCGGCCTCGAGGATCTTAACGTAGGGAGGGGAGGGAGAGAGCGGTCGGGGGGAGGGGAGGGGGAGTGAGAGGGTAGGGTGGAGGAAACGGGGGAGGGTGGGGGTGGGGGTGGGGGGGACAGGAGGGGCAGGACACGGCAGCGGATAGCGTCGGGGGATTGGTGGAGGGGGCAGGGGGTCGGAAAGCCAGCAGGAGGCAGTATCAAACGACGGTCGAGTATTTTGGGGTTTTAGTGTGTGCTGAGCGCGCGGCGTACGGACAAGGGGCTGGCTCTGCACGGCCACCGACATTTTTTTGGTTTCTTCAGCCGTAATTTTGACTTTTAAACGTTTCGATTTTCTGGAAAAAGGGGAAACACAAAAAAAAAAATGGTTTCTTTTCTTGGTAGACGGGCGCCCCTCCCAATTTTTCTGCAATTTTTCTATCTCCGAAAAAGAAAACGCTTCTCCTCCGCCACCAGTCGACGGACGCCACAGCAGGCAAGGAGGGTTCTAACTTTAAGGCGTCCACCGATACCACAACTATTAGAGGGTCATCCCGCAAAAGCGCTGCTGCCCTTCTTTATCGCTTTGAGCGGCTTCGCGTACCGTGTACCCAGGCAGCACGTACCGCAACCGTTTTGTCCAGGTAGAGCGGGCCGACCTTGTCGTTGGTGATCACCAGGGCTTTCTTCGACGTCACGTGTCGGCGGAGCAGTTCTCCGCTGATACGAGAGGCGTTGTGACGGCAGTGGCGCGGGTATATAGATAGCCATGCGAGCAACGGGGGCAGGGTGGCGGTCAGACACTGGGGAAAGGAGAGGAGACACAGGACGCCAATGTAAATATACCAGGAAAACATAACAAAATAACCGTTTTGGAGGGCAGGTACATCGAGCAATCAACAAAACTAATAAACATCCCTCTTCTCAATAAAAACAAAACGTCTGGCGTCAGCGAGCAGCAAGACGAGCGGTGTCATGCTGCGAGCGTGTCCTACAAATCTCTCACACCATAGACTGTATGTGTAGTTCGGACGCTCAAATACTGTCCCCCCATTAGCCCATCCATCCGCGTTGCTTGGTGTGGCCCATGCTGCAGCCGTCATACATTTCGTCCCTTTTCCGCCTCTGGAATCCCGAAAAGGTTAACCTTTCAGTACCATCCACCATCCAATACCATTCCTCAACTAAATTTCCCCCAAAAACGCGTGTATATATGTGTGTGTGTTCCGTGTGTGTGCGTATGTGCGTACGTGCCGTTGGTCTTACGAACACAGACAAGAACGGTGCAATTTGTTTCGCTTTTTCTTTCTGGGAATGTCGTGGATGCCGCGCAGGGCGATGGAACTCCACGCTCCCTGGATGGATTTCAAAAACAAGCCGCGCAGCCACAGCAGTACACAGATTGCCACAGCAGCGGTACGACAGCAGCAGCTTCGCTTCAAGCTCTGGCCTTTTTGTCACTGTCATGGTGCTTTTATGCGGGCGTTTGTCTCCCGTCAGCAGGAGATCCTATCAGGACCACGTTTTCACGCCCAACGCAAAACTCAGACACACATCGTCGCATGTCATATAGCTGATATCTATGTACCAGTACATACTGTAGGAACGCAACGCCCGTGTCCCCCCTTTTCAACATGCGGCACCCCTGGGATTTCAAGTTAACCACACCCCGACGGAGAGCCTTATTCGTACGAAGTATGATACGATACCTCCCCCAAACCCGCTGTAAAACGTAAATTATTGTAGTGGTGATTGCCTGCATAACGTCAGTGTTTACAGGCGAGGGAGTGCCTGGCAGTGTTCGAGTACTACAGGCTAAAATAACCAACAATCAACAGAAAGCTGATGTGAATACTGTATGATTTTATAGTCAAATCAAATAATCACCGTGATCACCACGTGATTTTGAGTTGATGTACATCCCTATTAATAGTGTGGATGCCAGTAACCTCTCTGGCGAATCGCTCTATCAGATTGTCTCGTGTCTCATGTCTCTGTATACGTAGTCTATGCGTGCCAGTTCCAACTTAAACAGCTTCCAAAATGACGTGTATTGCTGTATTGCGGTCGTGGCCAGTACCCAACGGCCAAGGGTAGCAGTACGCCGAGTATGATCTGGTGTGATGCGTATAATACCCGTGTTATATCATAATATACCGTTTTGATACCGGTAATCATAAGAGCACCGGTACACTGCCGTCTTCCCCAGTAGTAGTATCGCACCTATCCCTATCGTACCTCTGGTCATGATGTATGATACGTACCACCATACAGCGGTGGTACCAATCGATGAATCGAACACAGCCGTAAGAGCAACCAGCTGGACGAACCAAGAATCGACTGGAAGTGAGCACCTTCCAGCACCATCAACGCATGCATGCCCTTCTTCTGGTCTATGGTGGTTGCCCTCAGGGACATGTAGACAAGGCCGCTTGAGAGCAGCAGAAGAAGCAGAACGCAGAAGGTCGCATTGTGAGAAGGCCGTCACGCAGTCATCCATTTTACGAACGTTTTCCGGCAACCATCCAAGATAATACAGCATACCTGTCCAAGATGCCTGTTCCGATGTAGATGGGGTAAGAACGGTCGTCAAGGTCGACCGTCACGGTCTTCATCAGTCCAGCGACGGGCTCCGCGGCGACCATGGTCGGCGAGGCAAAGGCTGCTGTGCCTGTTGCCTTTGCTGGGTGTTGACGATGATGCCGTACCCTAGCCACACTTGGTCCGATGTTGAACGCAAACGCAGAGGAGGGTGCCGCGAGTGCAAAGCAAGCGCAGGAGAGGCCAACAAACCCGAGGGTGGGAGTGGCACCAGATGCCCTCGATCGCCTCATGCTACAGCTGTGTGGGTGTTTGGAGGTAGCGCTAGTCGCATGTGTACGTGTCGAGTGTCGAGCTTTCTTGCTTTCTTCGTTCTGCGGGGGTTTCCAATCGATGTAAAGGCGTTATGTCAAATATGAAAAACAGTACCAAAGTACAAAAGTACCCACAGGCATTTGGTGTTTTGGTAGTCTGCAGTGTATCATCTTACCTGCAGCCAAGCGGCGCACAGGCCTTACTCTCGGGCGACCGCAAAGAGGGAGGGTAGGTCGAGGAAGGTGAGGTGCATTCGTGACTGGTTTTCTTTGGGTCAGATAGCCACCGAAGGCGCCTGAAGTTGGTAATGGATAGGAACACCCCCGGTATTCCTTCTCCTTGTTTACTTACTATTTGACTGCCTGTTGCCCTGGGCTATATGAGTAGGTAGCAGTGTGCCTTCGGGAGCAAGCTGGGGGTCTTCCTCCTTGCTGTCATAAGAGGGGTGTGGGTTGGCTTACGGTAGGTGTCTAGCTTCGCGTGGCGGCTTTACGGCTCGCGAGACGCTCCCATGGACCTTAATGGTGCAAGGAAGCGGCGTTTGAGACACGAGACGAATTCTCAGTTCTCGCATACCTGGTACATTTGAGTACGTTATCATTCGAGTTTGATTTGATACTCGCCGTACCACTATGGACGGAAATATAGAATCCGTTTTGTCATTAATATGAATACTATACGGTATTTACATTTCCGCCCAGAATGGTGTACAACATGCAGCGGGTCGCACGAGGACCAGTTTTGTATTGAAGTAAAAACGTACCTCACCGCAGTCAGCCGTCGGGACGGCTATCATATTGTAGAGCAGCAGCAGCAGCAGTACATACTGCTGTTATTCAGAGTTAAGAGACAGCGTGTGTACTATAATATTCATACTCGTATTTTGTAAGAAGCAGTAGAAACTAAAAGCAGCGGAGGGATCAGGCCGCCCACTTAGCTGGCACGACGCTCTCCCAGGAGCGCCCGGTGTCAAGTGTGCAGCAAGCATCAGATGTAGTGCCGCGACGGCCCGTGTCTTGTGTGTCTTTGTGTAAGGCGTGCACTCTTGACATTCAACCGTTCTTTCCACTCATCGAAACCCAGCACACGCAGTCTGCATGGGTAAAGGCAGCAAGGACAAGGACATAATAGCTCGTAGCACCCAGTGTCCGCGCTGGTTCCTCGTTCTAAATATAAGCTCTGTGAGCACTAATAATAACTACTGGACAGATTTTCATTTTACACGGCCCAAACTCTGTATGTACAGGAGATTATTACGCAGCCAAGTTTTGTGCAGTGCCAAACGTATCATATAATATGATACTGGATGCGAAAAGGCGAACATGCACGAACCAGACAACTTGCAGCAACGATAGCTCGTGAAGCGCCGTATTCTGCTGGACGCGCCGATAGTGTGATGCCGCTGCGCGACACCGCCATCGCCGGAGCCAGAACACACAACTTATTCACCAAGCTTCTGCCAAACGCTCCTGCCATCAATCCTCACAGCAGCCATAGTTTTTGCCTTCGATTACCAAACAAACCAACTTTCGGTACTGCGCCGGATGCTTGGCGTCTCCCACGCTCATCATGGTGTCCTTTTCCCCCTCCCCAGTACAACCACACCCACGTGCTCGCTCTGTGCAAGACATGTATCCCCTCCCCTATCCCCTACCCAATGTCGCCTCTTGTGTTTTTATTCAAACCTGGTACCAGGTCCCTAGTATATCGTATCGCTCCAGGCCCCAGATTTCCTTCGTCCAATCTGCCACACTTTTCGCGTAAAGAAAGAGCTAGAGGGCGACGTGCGTGGATGCATGGTGTGTGGTGTGTGGTGTGTGATGCAGACAAGCAGCAGCACCACGATACGCATGATACTACGATTTATATCGGAAAGGCATCTACGTTATATTGTCGGAGGGCAAAAACAATAATAATAATAATACTATTAATACTAATAGCATTTTCATGTTCATGGGGCACTCCCCACTTCTCTTCGAGTTGTTCGTTGCTGTTTTCTTTCTCATTAGACCTATAAATAGTGAGGATTACAGCTTCGGCCACACGAAGCAGCCCAGGCTCCTGAGGTATAATATACCTGATAGGGGGTGTACCCGAGCTACAAGTACAATGCGGCGGCATCTCCGCCACGCGTGCAAGCATGGCCATACTATTAATAGTCGCACCGCTTGCGCACTCCAAAATTCGATAGATGGGTGGTAAAACAGCACCTGACACGGTTTTGTTGGTCGGTATGTCTACATTATTGGTCCCGAAAGAGGCAAGGGAGCAATCCCGGAGTGGTGCACAGAGCACACGCGTTTTTTCTCCCTTCTTTCCTACTGCCTTTCTTTGTTGCGGGAGAATTGTAGCTCTAATCGCCTTTTTGCCCAAGCCTCCAGGGCATGTCAAACCGTGGACAAGCCCCCCTTGGCGATCGGAAGCTACAGGCCACCACGGAGGGGGGAGTTAAAATTCGCGAATCACTGACATGATGCTTCATGTTGGTTAAGGTGCTTGTAGGGTTGCCGGTGTCGTGGGGAACGAAAATATCCAGAAAATACCCGAGTTCCATACATGAACCGAAATCACTCTCCGAGTTTTCTCACAAGCACGAGGCGTTGCGCAACCCAATTAAAAATGCAAGGTTTCTGCGCCAAGCCCTCGGACGCGGGCTGACCATGATCACCCGGCGCTAATCGTTCTCCGATGCGCATCAGTAGACTGCCCCCTGAAGGACACGGAAGACATCGGGTTTTTTTTTTCTGATTGAACCGTTACTTTTCTAGTGATACGCATCAAAACAATCCAGCGCACCCAGGGGCCGTGAGCGTACCAATCGCGTGAACGTGCACGGTAAAGGACAATCTATAATAGTGATACTTCATATATCATCCCAACTCTGATTTTAGAAGAATAATATAATACGAGCCTTTTCCCGGAAGCGTGGGTGCCACAACCAGTTTAGTAGTAGTAGCAGCTCCAAGGGGGCTAGTCTATTGACATTGCCTCATAAATCACAACCACTTTACCGGGTACTGTAGGTGTTATTGGATATCGTATCGATAAAAATCATCGAAATATTGAACTTTCCATATATCGTATCCAAAGCTTTTTGCCCTCCATCCCCTGGCGTCCCCTGGCATCCCCGTTTTTTTCATGCTGATACTGAACGAATATGTTCAACGTGCCTTATCGACTATCAAAATCGTCTAATACGACACACCTGGTATCAATTTGATTTATCTCTATAGCTATCGCATCGAGCTCGGTTCTCGTTCGATACCCATCACTCTTATTCGTCACTATAATAGTCGACGCACCTAGTGGAAGGGTCCACCACTGTCTGTGTGCTGCTTCTGCTTCTGCTCCTGTATCTGGTTCGGCTCCAGCGTGCGTTCCCCAATCGACGCGGGCACCAGAGAGGCTTCCTGTCGGTGATTATTCCGCTGGGTGCGCGTTGAAAAACAGTCTGAGCGAGAGCGGGCGCTGCTACCCCGTAGCTTTACATTTGTTCGTCGCTTTGAAGGCTTTTTAACCTTTGACCGTTTTGGAGCCCCAGGTACAACGACCGAATACAGTAGCTCGCAGCTAGCTCCCTAGCTCTACATTCGACGCAGCTACCATTCGTATGTGCATGCTACCAGGTACTAATTATATGCTACGGTATAATATCATAGATATGCACCTATTTTTTCTGAGCCTCCTCACTTGAGGAGCTCTATTCCTCGCCCTAGATTGGCTTTGAGAAAATTGTACGCTTATCCCGATGAACAACCCTAAAACCAGAATATAAAGGGTCTGACCTGCGGTTTTCTCCCGCATGCTCATGTCGACAAATAGTTGCGCCCCTCAAGGGCACCGGGTTCTATGGTGAATTTGGTCACCGCTCGGCAAGCGCTTGACCCTCATACATAGCACTATATCGCGATATACCGGGCCCATAAAATGGGATAAAACACATGTGGGGTTACAGTTCTTGGTTTTAGAAGCATAGTCTTTTCTCTGGACTTGGAATGCCCCACTCCACACTAAAACCGGTATGATAGAGCCTCACCTGTGGTACTCTCCCACAAGCTCGTAAGGGCTTGTGAGCGGAGTTAAAACCGACCATTGAAATCAAAGATGCTACATACTATAATGAGATCGGTCATTTTGGACGCGTTAAGGCCTCGTTAGGCCTTAATATACTAGTTTTAGTGTGGGGGCGGTCAGTCAAGGGGTCAACCCGCGGTCTCCAATCGTCAGTTTTGGCGCGTCAAGGCCTCTTTTGACCTGAATATACTAGTGTTAGTGTTCGGGAGCGGTCAGTCAGGAGGGGTCAAACCGCGGTCTCCTAGTATAGCATCGTTGAGTGAAATCCGCCCCCCATTCGAAGCTGTCATCCAGATGCAAGAAAGTACGCACAAAATGCGGAAGTCTGCCTCACGAGGGGATTCTTAGTAGGATGCAGCTCACCCTTCATGCGACTCGCCGAACACCTCACGGCGCTTCGCGCTTGGTGCACGCGATGTCTGCCCGGTCGGTGAAAACCCGACGTGCTCCGTCCCGGCATTGTAGGGATGCGAGGGTCTACTGTCTTATGACTACGGCTATGCAAGAAATGAGTATACCCCCCCCTCTTTCACCGTTAATTCTCTAATGTCAGACGTATGCCCAACCTCCCTTGCCGCCAACCGTTCAGGGAGCCGCAATGGATACCGTAGCCGAAACTAAGACCCTCGAACCCGAAACGCGGGGAAAACCTGAAGCGGGGGAAGGTTGGAATGGGCCAAGCCAATCAGAAGTCGTTGCCGACCAACAGACCGAGTTTGGCGCGGCCCTGATGCGGGTGCTGTCCGAGAAGGCGGTCCAGGATCTGGGAGCGTACAAATCCAGCGAGCTGTTAGTCGCGGTGCGGGAGGCTGACACCGACCGCGTCAAGGACCTCTGCGCGGCGGGGGCGGACCTTGACGGCGGGCACCGTCCCGGCGGAACCCCCCTGCTCGTCGCCTCGTTTCTTGGGTTTGCAGAGATAGTGGAGGCGTTACTGGATAGCGGGGCCGACGTGGATACAACTTCCACGGAGCGGGTTTGCACGGCGCTCCACGCCGCCGCGTACTTCGGACGCGTGGAGATCGTCCAAGCGCTGTGCGCGGCGGGCGCGGCGGTGAATCGAACCGACGCGTTCGAAGTGCGGGCTCTGTTCCTGGCGGAGTCTGCGGCCGTGTCGAGAACGCTGTTAGAGTATGGGGCGGACGTTAACCTGCGCTGCGGGCCGGAGATGCGCACGGCGTTGCACGCCGCGGTGGATGTAGGGAACGCGGAGGGCGTCAGGTTTCTCTGCACGGTGGGCGCGGATGTTAACCGCACGGATGCCAGGGGCATGACCCCCCTCCACCTCACCGTGCGGCTCCGCAACGGCGTCGAGATGGCGTCGGCTCTGATCGGCGCCGGGGCCGACAAGGGCTGCTCTGGGCCGGAGGGGTTCGCCCCGCTGCACGAAGCCGGGCGGTACGGGTGTGCCGAGCTGGTGAGGCTGCTCTGCTCCGCCGGGGTGGAGGTGGACCGTGCCAGCGATGAGGGGAAGACCGCGTTGCACTGCTGCATGTCGCACGCGGATACTACGGCGGCCGTGGAGGTCTTGCTGGAGTTTGGGGCGGACGTGAACCGCTCTTACGGGCCGTCGAACCGCACGGCCTTGCACGTGGCGTCTGCTAACGGGCACCACGAGCTTGTGAGATTGGTGTGTCGGGCAGGGGCGAGGATAGAGCAGGTCGGGACGGAGGGCGCGGCGCCCCTCCACCTCGCCGCCGCGTTCGGTGGGACCGAGGCGGTGACGGCCCTGTTGGAGTGCGGGGCGGATGTAAACTGCGTTACGGAAAAATACGGGTTTACGCCCTTGCACATCGCGGCGAAGGGGGGAAGCGCGGAGCTGGTGAGGGTGATGTGCGCAGCCGGGGCTAAGGTGGATGCCATCCCCTCCGACGGGCTGACCGCGCTGTGCTACGCCGTGCACTTCGGCAACGTTAGCGTGGCCGCGGCGTTGCTGGTCGGCGGGGCGGACGTGGACCGGATCGACGCGCACGGCAAGACCGCCCTGCACTGGTCCATTTCTTCGGACAGCAGTGCCGCCGCTGTGAGCACCCTGTTGAACGCCGGGGCCGACGTAGACCGGCCCAGCGGGCACAAGCTCCGCACGGCCCTGCACTTGGCGGCTCTGCTGGGACGCACCGAACCCGCTCGCGTGCTGTGCTCGGGGGGCGCGCAAGTAGACCAGAAGGACGCCGAGGGTAGGACCGCTCTTCACCTGGCGGCGTTGATGGATGAGGCCGATGTGGCGCGGGTTCTGCTTGAGCGCGGGGCTGACCCGAACGCGACGCGTTCCGACGGGGAACCTCCGCTGCTCGACGCGGTGCGGATAGGGAGCGTGGAGCTTGTTGCCCTGCTGTGCGAGGGCGGGGCGGCGGTGGATCGGCTCGACTCTTCGGGCAAGACCGCCCTCTACTTCGCGGTGCTGCACGACAAGGGCGACGTCGCCCGAGTACTTCTAGAGCACGGGGCGAGGGAGGACGCTCCGGAGTCTGACCAGCTGCCCCCCCTCTACCTCGCTGCGGTGCTGGGGCACGCGAAGGTCGCCAGAGCGCTGTGCGCGGCCGGGTCGAACCTACAGGTGATGAACAACTTCGGCCTGACACCGCTGCACGCGGCCGCTAGGGCCGGCTTCGACGAGGTGGTCCAGGTCTTGCTAGAACACGGGGCGGACGTGAACACACGCGACTCCAGCCTCGTCCGCACCCCGCTGTACCTGGCGGCGGAGAGCCTGCGATCGAAGTGCGTCCGGACCCTCTGCGCAGCTGGGGCGGACACGTCCATCCAGAGCTCGAACGGGCGGACCCCGTTGGCGGAGGCAACGCTGAGCTTCGACGTGGACACCATAGCGGCGCTGTGCGAGTTCGGGGCGGACCCGAACTCTCCCATCATCTCCACCCCTCTCTTCACGCCCCTCATATTCTCGGCGCTCCACGGACGCGCCGACGTGGTGAAGATGCTCCTCAAGGCGGGCGCGCACGCCGACCTCTGCGGGGAGAACGGGGTGACCTCCCTCTACGGGGCCGCCGACCTTGACCGACACGCCGTATTGGAGGAACTCCTGCAAGCGGGGGCCGACACCGAGGCTAGGCCGGTAGGCCCGGAGCGTGAAACCTCCCTGCAGGCGGCTTGTCGCAAGAGCAACGTGGAGAGCGTGTTGGTGCTTCTGCGCGGGGGTGCGGACGAGGCGGCGCCGGTTCGGGTGGTGCTTCCGCGCCCGCGCCCGAGTCCGATCCCCAGGCGTGGCGACGCGATGCGAGAGGCGCAAGCGGTGCGAGCGACAGGGGCGCCGGCGCCGGCAACGGCGGAGGCAGCGGTGGCGGCGGTCCGTGGTATGGGGCGGGCTGCGCCCTCGCCCGCGCTCGCGCCCGTCGCAACCTCCATAGACCTGGTGGGAATGGGCAAGCTTAACCCGGGACAGGACCCCGAGCAGCGCTGCGAGGGCGAAACGGACGAGCAGTTTGCGGCCCGCCGTGACCCAACGGCCATAAAGCGAATACGCGAGGCGCTCTTGCAGGCGACGAGGGACAAGCTGTGGGCGCGGAGGGGTGGGCTGGTGATGCTCAGGACTCGCCTCGAGAAGGAACCCCCCCGCGTAGCTCGGCGGGAGAGAGGAGAGGAGGGACGCGACCGAGGGAAAAGGCGCGCGGTGATGGACGCCACGCAAACCACCCCGCAAATTACCGCGCGAGGGGGTGACCGCGCGGATGGTCGTGTAGTTGACGACGTCCGCGCTACGCCGGGGGGGAAGCGGAAGAGGACGTGGGCCGGGCAAGAAGAAGGGCGAGGACGAGAGGGGGAGGGGGGGCAGGGTGGCGCTGACAACTGTGGGGGGCTGGGCAAGCGCAAGGCTGGCGAGATGCCGAACGAACCCGCCGGGAAGCTGCTCAAGACGGGAATGGTTGCCGTCGACCGGGGGCAGAAGGAGGGGGGGCAGGCTCTTGGCAGGGGAGGTGTATGCGCTGTTAGTGAGATAGTCGCGCCTGACGCGGGCGCCGGCGCGAGCGCCGGCGCGGGCTCCAGTGCGAGCGCTGGTGCCGGTGCGGAATGCTTGGCCTCGGACGAGATGCAGATGGTGGACGAAATGGACGGTCACGAGGGTTGTGGCGTAGTGGACTCCTGTGCCGCGCCGGCTGACTTCCGCGAAGGCATGGGCAGGCTTTTGGACTTGGCGCACGTCGAGGAGGGTGCGTTTCGACACGTGGCGCGCTTTTTGTGAACGGAGAAGCGTTGGGGGGGGGTGCAGGTCGTGTGCCGTCTGATACGCAGGGCAGGGTGCTGAGGGATGACGAGCGTGTAGCGTGTGCCCTCCGGTACCTGGTTCCCCTACGGAACCTGGTTCCTGGTAGCAAATGTCGCTTTGCCTTTTTTGTGTTTTTCGAGTGCTGAAGGATTGGACAAGAGAGTGGACTAGGGTATCATAGCCCTGGTTGGTTGGTATTCGGGACACATTTTTTTTTGCAGGTTCATGAACTCGGTGTTGACCGATGAATCGAACTCAAAGTTAGTTTCAGCCATGTCGGGGAGAGAGATGGGGAGAGGGAGAGCGGGGGAGGGAGAGCGGGGGGGGGGGGGGCGAAGGGAGGCCGAGTCTAAATTCTACTATACCTCTC
>JBBMKB010081942.1:0-12373 GCA_037833945.1 Alaria marginata
CATAAACCTCCTCGTAGCGCCTACTCGTACATACTCCGTGTGAGTCTACTCGTATACGATGTCACGAGACACTCTCTTTAACTGTAACTCCGTGACACTCCGCATGTGACAACTTATTGCCAGGCTGTTCGGTGAGACAAGCTATATCGAACATCCTGTACTACTGTTGTACCGGTGACTGCTGTCGACTGCTGTCGACGATAATGGTTGCCTCGAAGTTGCCTCGTGAAAGAATGATGAAAATCTCACGTCCAAGTCTTGCCATCCCCAAGCCGTCGCTGTGATATAACAATCGCTCGTCCCCTCGTTCCGCTGCTGTGATTCTGCCGGACGTTTCTGGCAGTCGTGTTGTGACTCAGAATAGTCCTTCCATGCGACGCATCATGAACGAGTGGAAGCAGGTGCAGTCTGAAGGGCTGGAGATGGGGCAGGGCCCTTGGAGCGTGCGAGGAAACTCAAGCGACACATTTCGCCTAAAGGTATGTGTACGAAAACATTCAACACAAGTGTGCGTCCTTTTCCGAGTCGAGTGCACTTCGCATCCTCTCGCTGCTGCGCAACAAACATTCCCATATTATACTAATTCCAAGTACTTTGTCACCAAAATCGTGGGTACATTTCTAAAGGGGTTAAGTGTGGATACCAGGTCCCCTCCCACCCTACTGTAGATAGTACCGCCTAATTCTACGCAAGTTCAAGGCTACCAGAGGTCCCTCACTCCGTTCCGTGTAGACCCGAGGTACCAAGTACCAACCCACCTCGGTGTGTCCTCCACGTCACAACCACACAAGAGAGAACCTGCAGCAGCACCGCCCCACACTTGGCGTCATTGGCTCGGTCTCTTCTATCTGTGTTGGTTCGCAGCGCGCCACGTTGTCAGCTGTCAGCGCTGCTGGATGGGAGCTTCAACCAGCTCTGCACGATACAATGAGCGAAGGTCGACAACCAAACCCAACCCCCCCCCTCTGACGAGGAGGAGTCTACCATTACGAGTCGCCAAGAAGGTAGCAGAGGTGGCGATAGTCGAGAGGTCGTAGGGACGAATCGTTCGATTCGTCACAGTGTCTCTGTTCGCCGAGTCTCAGCTCGCGGGGCAGCAGGCGGTGGAACAGCAGGAGGAACTGGCGGGGCAGCAAGCGGCCGGAACAAGTGGAACACCAGGAGGAGCTGACGGAGCAACAAGCGATGGGACAGCAGGAGGCGGTGGTGCAGTCGGTTGAGATCGTTCGCAGACATCCTCTCCAGATGCCAAAGACGACTACTACAGCCCCCGCGACAGTGACTATGACTCCGAGGATCATCGTCTTCGCCGTTCACGTCGTCCTGCCGGCGACGCCAATTGTGGAGCGGTGCCCCTGGCAGGTTCTCTTGTGTGGTTGTGGCGTGGAGGACACACGGAGGTGGATCGGTACCTCGGGTCTACACCGAACGGAGTGAGGGGCATCTGGTGACCTTGAATTTGTGTATAACGAAGCGGTATTATCCAGGGTGGAAGGGGACCTGGTGTCCGTATCACCCCGCTCTTTTTTGAGACGTGCAACTGCGCGTCTTGAATAAACAGGTGTCGACTTGGAATAACAGGGCGAGTTTTAGGTTAAGTTCCTAGGTGTGGCACACCATTTCGAGAGTGCGTAAAATTTCCGTCTAGCAGCGCTGACAGCTGATAACGTCGCGCGCATCGAAGTGCTGCCACGTTGGAACAGGCCGTGGACAACACAGTGAGTCTATCGTCACCTCTGTTACCTTCTTGGTGACTCGCACTGGTCACCAGGAAAATAGCAGAGGTGGCAACAGACTCACTGTTTTGTCGACGACTTGTTCCAACGTGGCAGCACTTCGATGCGTTCGACGTTTTCAGCTGTTAGCGCTGCTGGACGGAATTTCCAACCACTCTCTTTCGTCGCCCCTCTGGCTACCCTACCCTACTGTACACATCGGGTCGATAACCGTTACAGTTCGGGTGTCAGCCCTCCCTCATCAATACCTATCTTCAGTACGGTTATCGACACTCCAGTACGGTCTGCCGTCGCCGTAGCGCCGTCCCACATAAGAAACCAAAATAAGTACCGTAACCGTAAGATTTACAAACAACATCAGACATTACAGCAGCAGCACGGTAGGTTAGCTCTGGTATACATATAGTTTTCATTTTTTGCATAAACAGCGCCGTTTGCGGTAACTTCGTGTTGCACTGCTGTGCGAGTAGGGCTGTACGTAAAACGGTTCAATACTCCGCGGTGCCGTCCTTAATAGGACCTTGCTGCGATACTGTACAGCAGCACAGGAAACTTACTAAATACGAGCAATTCGGGACTCGTTATACTGAAGTTTTGTGTAGAATGCACCCTTTATCAAATACGAAACCCAGCCTGAGCGAGCATTCCCGTTCCTTGTTCCGGTACGTGCTCTGCACTCTATCTGGTACGGCATAGATTGCTTACGGTTTGATGTTTATGTATGATACGTGTCTACACGTACCGTGGCAGCGTTCGGTTCGACTCTCGTGGCTGACTGCGGTGCCGTTTGTAAATTTAGACGGAAACGAAACGCACTGTAAAAAGGCGGGGGGGTGGCGGAGTTTCTCTTGTTGCTGCTGCTGTTGTTGTTGCTGTTGCTGTAGTTGAAGCCAGCAATTATGTCCTCGTCAAAATCAGATGGTCCTTGGTTAGGATCCTCGTCCTTTTCACTCCGATGTTCATTTATGTCGTCGTTCTCGCCGTACAATGCGGTCTTCTCCTCGTGCTGTTCATAGTGGCGCACGAAAATTCGTCTATCTCATGTTGAGACACAACCGTGTTTTTCGTAGTACTGCTGCCGCAGGGTACACCACTCGCACACTGCCGATGATAACATCAATACCGATGTTACACGAAACGCTCTTGGTTATATAACATATTCACGTGACTGCTGGTATTTAGGTTGGGGGATAATGACAAATAGCCAACAAACGCATCCAGCTGCTATTGTACACCCGACATGCGATATCCTGTCCCTGTCACTCTACGACACGGTACGAAAGGAAACGCATTTCGCGAACAGTGCAGATCGGGGCCGCAAAAAATCGCGCACGTTTGGGAAATCGTCACGCATCGAACAGATTACGATCTACATAGATCAACTAGGGATATTTTTCGTTCTGAGATGTTGTGCAGAAGCCCCATCATGCAGATTCCACCCAGCAAACATGTGCACAAGAGCTGTGCCATGCAGATCCCACACGGCGAAAATGATCTAGATCTTGCGGGTCATGTACATCAGGGGTTTATCTGCCCCGAAATACCTAGATAATGATTTAAGGGTCTGATCTGTCCGATATGTTGAATTTTTGGAGCCGTTCTCAGCCATGCCAAGTCAAACCGATGAAAATTAGAAGCTTCACCCTGTGTTGCCTCACCGCCCCTCTCGCCCCCCCCTTCCTGTGCGATGCGATGTGTGAATGCGTGGTGTTGTTTATCGACAAGTAGCCGGTAGGAAATATGTTCGAGTGGCATTTCACTTTCCTGGGGGCCAAGGACTCGCCGTTCGAGGGGGGCCTCTATCACGGGAGCATCACGCTTCCCCCGGACTACCCGCAGTCGGGCCCGTCTGTCCGACTGCTCAACCCTAACCAGCGGTTCAAGGTAAGGCAATGTTCGTTATATAGCGCTACCCACTAGCCTACTCAGTCGCACGACTGAGTAGGTGGGTAGTGCGCGACTGAGTAGGCTAGTGGGCAGTGGTATACGTGACTGAGTAGGTGGGTAGTGCGTTACTGAGTAGGCTAGTGGGTAGTGCTATACGTGAGTGACTGAGTAGGTGGGTAGTGCGTGACTGAGTAGGCTAATGGGTAGTGCTACGCATGACTGAGTAGGTGGGTAGTGCGCTACTGAGTAGGCGGGTGTGCGTTACTGAGTAGACTCGTGGGTAGTGCTACACGTGGCCGGGTAGGCTATTGGATAGGGCTATACATCCAACGGGCAACCATCGTTGTCTTTTGACATCATACAGAACAGGGCAACTGCTATTTGTGGTAAGAAACAGGAAAGCTGGTCCAAGCTGGATTTCTTGTTTTGTAATGGGTGCGTTCAATACTAACTTCAGTATAACGACTGCCGCATTTATTATTTTCCTTTAAACCTCAGCCTGGGTCTCTTGGTGCTCGTTTTCTTGGTAGGTATCATGTGTTGTATTGCATTTGTAGCTCTTCAGTCTATTTTGCTAGCGTAGCAGTGGTAGCGCCCGCATCGCGCGCGTCGGGGTCACGCTGTTCGTCACTGTTATTTCTACAAGTTATTATTATCTTAGGCTGTTTTCGCCCGTCTCGACATTTCTTGACCTCCCCTACCATCGAGCAGGTCGGCTCGAGGATCTGCCTTTCGGCAAGCGAATACCACCAAGAAAGCTGGCAGCCATCGTGGACCGTAACATCCCTGGTAACCGCCCTCGTCGCCCACATGACCGAACCCGCGGCGGAGATAGGCTCCGTACAAGGGGCCACGCGCTCGCAGAAAAGAAAGGCAGCCGCAAGATCGCGAAGCTTCGAATGCGCCGCTTGCGGGTGTAGTCACGAATGCTTCCCTGCTGAGAGATTTCCGCAACCGAAGTGGTTCGATAATGCAGGGAGAGATCGACCAACGCCTGTTGTAAAGAGGCAGGGGGGTGAGGGAGTTGGTGGGATAGGAGGGAGGGAAGGGGGAGAGGGAGTTGGTGGAATAGGAGGGAGGGAAGGGGGCGAGGGAGTTGGTGGGGTAGGAGGGGGGCAGGAGGCGGGTGGGGCGAGAGGGGTGGCGAGGGATGGGGCGGGAGTTCCGGCGGGTTCTCAGGCGTTGTCGAGGCGGAGTGGGTTGTCGTGGACGGTGCGGTTGGTGGTGAGCAAGCCGGTCTTGATCATGCTGGCGTTGATCCTCGCTAGCGTGTTCTTGAGCCAACCCAGATAACAATTGCCCCCCGGGCATTCTTTTTTGTCCTCGATTTCTGCGTACTACCTTCGATGAAAGCGGCAGGGTATTCGACAAATGTCGTAAATTCGGTCGCGGTGTGTGTCTGCTTTTTACATTAATGTATTTCTTCTCGTTGACACCCAGCACATCTACTAAGTAGTGTCCGTGCCGATTCTTCATCCTAAAGAGACACTACCTCTCTGTGGTCACAAAGTGCATAACACCTGGTGCTATTGATCAGATCAGTGATGGGTGATTTGCCTTGCTGTTGGTTGATCCTTATCGATCACGGGATGCGTTCACGGCGTGGAGGTACTCGTCGGCCCGGCTCTGCACATACTTTCCTATGCATCTGGAGGACGCTTCGCTTGTACTTTCACTGCAGCCCATACCCAACACAACAACTCGAACACGTGGCATCAGGTAAACAACTCGAATACACGTGTCATAAGTATAGGTATGGGGGAGAGAAGAGAGAAGCACCGGCCGATCCGCATTGCAACTAATACCGATAGTCCGCAGGTGCTATTGCCAGACTGCATTGTGATGCTCGAAACGCGTTTGAAGGGGCACATTCGAACGAATTAATGGCACCCTTGCCTTGAACCAGAAGCTCTGCTCGTCGTGCATTGAGCAGTCATTCATGAAACGTAATCTAATGTTTACCGTCAATGAATGGTCTTTGGGGCAGAAAATCTCTGCAAACCCGTGGGCGACCCTATATTAGCAGACTTTTTTTTTTCGGAAACAGGCTTGCCATCTTGTCCTCCTGTCCTATCTGAAAGCAGGGCCAGCACACCCAGGGAAGATTTTAAGTGCCCCCGGGGGGGGGGGGGGGCAACGAGTGAGTACTCTGTCTGGTGAGATGAGATCAACAAATATAAACCTTCCATCAAGTTTTCGACGTACACAGCAGTAACTCCTCGGGATAGTCCAGGGCCGACAAGAAAACATAAATATCCACAATGATCTTAGTACGTGCCAGCTACAGCAAGCAGCTGTTTGCTGTTTGTACGTGCCACGAGAGGCGGTGTGCTACACGATACCGGTAGACTATTCGATCTTCAGTTGCGGCGTATCCAATGCCGTTCCATCCCCTATCCCCTGATTTGGGAGTTCCACATTAATGCAATGGCAATTATGGTAGACTACGAATAAGATCCAAGGTCAACGAACTTTACTGCTGCAAAGTGTCCGGAGAGCGGCTACCATAACAGCGGCATCGAAGGTCCTGTTGGGCTGAAGATTGGGTTCGGCTAGGGTGGTGTCCGTGAGGAGCGATACAGGACACAGGAGCTGACAATGCGACGTCGGCCGGTCCCGTTTCGGTCACTTGTTATTGCGCTCGGGTTAAATCCCCTGCAAGGGTTCGTACGGCCGCTCTTGCCCGAGGGGCCATGTGGGAGCACTAAGCGGGCGGGAGCACAATCGCCCGTGGCAAGCAGGTGTGTGGTAGTGAGAACGAGGTAGCCCAAGAGGATGCCGAGTGTTCACGGGAAAAGTACGAGCGCAGAGCCTGGCCCAGCTTGAATTGGTTGCGCGCGGAAAATACCGACTCATGTTCGTTTCATTGTTTGACATGATGAAATAGACTCAAAAAGCAGGTACATTGGGTACCCCGATTTAAGAGCACCCAGTGACAAAAGGCTAAAAACAAGCTCTCATTGCTCGGCAATATATTGCTTTTAGTACAGAGATTTGACCGAATGCTCTTATCTTACGCGCTCTTAAATCGAGGCATGTACTGCTATACTGTTGTATACCGGTACCAGGTAAGCGCCCCGTGCACAGCAGTATATAGCAGCAGTGCTATCGGAGAGTATCAACTGCATCATCGTGCCATTCCCCCTTGCTTTAGAGGCAGCAAGTCCCATACGCGAATAGTTACCGGTAATATCGCACCGGCTCTCGAAGCCTCCCCGGCTCTCGAAGCCCCGTCATGTTTGATGAGACGGTGCGGTTTTTGGTGTTTGCCTCGTATGCATTCGAGCCCTACCCCGAGGCCCCAAGCCCTGTTGGTTGTGCCGCCTGGAAAAGCAAACCCAAAAACCAACCAAACAACTTCACATCTCAGCGAACATGAAAACATGAGACAGCAGGGGGCGTCGAAACATGACAAAGACAACAAAAAGAACAAAAATATGCATGTTGTGCCAGCAAGAAGCAGGTACTGCAAGACTGCAAGTGCTGGCGATATGCTACCTGGTAGACCGGTGCCAGTAGACTACAGCGGTATATCTCCCAGCTTGCACTTGGATTGGCTCAATCCATGCGTTCATGGCATCATGAATCATGACGGTCTGGGGTCGCTTGAAAAGCGGCTCTTCTTCTGCAGAGTATCAAGTTCATCAGTAGGGACCCGGTATAAGCGACCCGAAAACGAGGGCACCTTACCACTTATTCGATACCAGGTACATTGTCTACTGCCTGTGCGGCCGACCCTCGGTTTGCTGCGACCGACACGTGATATGACGGTTCGCGCTTCGTGCTGCGGCCTCCGGGGGCTCCTGCGGAGGGCTGATTATATACCTGGTACATTTTTCTAAGTATTTCTACACGTGCCAAATGGGATCAGCTCCAGGCTCCTGGGTGGGATCATCCCAAATTATCAGTAGTTGACCAATGAATGGGTTGCCGAACAAGTCGTAAGCTCTACTATTAATAGAGCAGAAAGCGACGAGCGTACAGCAGGCAAGTATCATCGTACCATTGCATACCCCAGCAGGCCGTGATGCTTCGTGCGACTCCGATGCCGCTGTAATCGTCATGTTTTTCGATAGAATTCCACTCTCTAGCCCCAAACAAGGCTGCACAGCAAGACACCTGGTAAATAATAATGAAAAAGGTATAACATCAGCCGTCGACGTTTAGTCAACCTCAATATTATATAAGAAATCTGTACCAGGTATATTATTTCATTATTTCAGCACCGGTCGTACACACCGGTACTACGCTGCTGTGCTGCTACGCGCTCTACTCTGTACCTACTTGTGTACGTCACCATCAGCACACACAGCAGTAGCTGCGGCGTAGGTACCAAGCAGTGCATTTAGCACCGGTTGTCCTTGAGTATCCAGGAGCCGGTATACTGAAGTTTGTTTAGAACCCACGGTCCCCCGCCAAACAAGCAACCTAGCCTGAGCCAGCGTTCCTCTTTGTCGGTGTCCTGTACTGCTGCATTTGTACAATTTTCGTGCGCGCTGCCACTTTGTCTATTTTTGGTCGGGCACAGCAGCAGGCTTCCCGGGGCACGCCCGCGCCCGACCTCGGGGAGGCTGTGGATGTCTATGGGAGAGGTAGGGGAGGAGCAGGAAGAGGAGGGAGCAGCGGGAGAGAGCGATGGTGGTGATGGCGATGGGGATGAAAGCGTCAGCATGGCCAGCATGGCCAGCACGATCGTCAAGAACGACCCCGCCGTGCTCGCCGCGACGGGAGTCTCGGGAGCCCTGGTCGGCTGGTGGTTGTTGCACTCCCTGGACATGGATCTTGATCTCCTGGGTGCCGTGACTGGTGAGCTACAGCAGTTCCGGCCCTCTATTAAGAAACCGAGATACCTGGTATTGTTTTGATTTGGGTTTAGGCTAGATTTCTTATTTGAGAAAGGGTGTGTCCTATGCTATCTTCAGTATAACAGCTGTCGGGTTTCTTTTGTCCTTGTGGAGCTCTTTCTTGTGAGGGGGCCGGTAGTGTTACCATAGGCCGGCGACTTGTCGTGTGGCGGTCAAGAGATTTCACGTCAGGAGACATGTCAAGCAAGGGAAAAAGTGCGCCATTAAGGGTGCTGGGCCGGTTCTTCCGCACTAAAATCTACCAGGTACCAGTCTGATCAGGACTGTATATAGTGCACATTTAGAGATTATGAGGCATATTTGACATTTAGAGGTATTTACTACAGTAGTATTAATAGGTTGGTGTCAGTCAAGTCAATGTGCTGTCTGTCAAGGGGTGATTATCTCCTGACCTTTTTGCTGTCGGTGTCGTCGTCGTTGTGTCGTTGTTGTGCGTTTTTTTTAACCGCCAACCATGATAGTAACTACGAACAAGGCGTCTCTCGAATGCCGGTGCTACTGTAGTCTGGTGCTCGAGAGACGATAATAGATGCGGTGTACGTATACGGTAACAAGCAGGGGCCGTAAAAGCAACAGCATTACTGCCAAGTGAGTGTACGCTCGTTCGTCGTAATCATATTTCGTCGTGCAGCAGCAGCAGCAGCAAGCAGCGCGGGTCGTATTACTGCACTAGTGCAGCAACAGTGGCAGCCACAGCAGCATCTGCTAAACGAGTAACAGCAAGCTGCAGAACAGCACAGAGCGGCAGAAGCAGCAGCAGCTCTTGTCGTGCAAGTTGCAGTGCAGCACCGACACAGAGCAGCAGCACTAGCAAGCAGCGCTCGTCGTAATAGTTAGTGCATCAGCAGCAGCAGCCGCAGTATCTACTACCAGGCACGTGTCATAGCAGCAGCAAGCTCGACCAACCGTCCGTCGTCCGGGTACTATGTACTACTTATGTTGCGGCAGAAACAGCAGAGCAGCAGCGGCAGCAGCAACAGCAACAGCAGGTGTGCTTCTTCAGCCAAAGAAACATACACATATTGACTGTATGCATGCACCCTCGACCCATTCTACGATAGAGGTTCACCATTTTTTTTCTGAAGAACCTTGCTTGAGGAGCTCTATACCCTCACCGAAAAACTGATTTTGAGCAAGCTATAAGTGCAATCCGATGAACGAACCCGTGGCCCATCTATACAAAGAAAGCAAATTGCAAAAATAGAATGACATTCCGACGATTTAGGGTTAAGGAGCCCCATCATCCAGAAAATAAAAACGCCAAAAATGCTACCTCTATCGTAGAACACGTCCCGCTTGAAAAACGCACTAGATAGATGTCGAAACCCCCAAACATTTACAGATCGACTCTGCCGATTGACAACCCTTGCCCGTGGCCCTCGCCGGTGCAGTCGAAGCCGGCGGGCACTATGGTCGAAAAAGCGTACCAAAAGAGTGGAGAAAAGCACGCAGTTACGGGAACCGAGAGCGGAGTAATCTGCATTTTGTTTGGCACGAAATTGCTTAGGGTTGTTGTTCCTTGCCCTGGTAAAAGAGTCCGCAGCATCTGCTGTATTTCGTCACTGTTCGAGGGCGGACAAAGCAAACCAAAAGTGCCTCCTCATTGTGAGAAATGGTCCACAGATCCTCCCAGTACACACAGTGGGGAGTAAAGTAAAGCATTTTTCGGGGGGGGATATTCAAGGTACCGCGACTACTGGCAGTATGTCAGGGTTCGGTACTGCTCATAGATATGTGCTACGTAGGGGAGGCACAATTCAAGTCAAACAGTTTTCTGAAGAGTTTGGAAGGGGTCTTGGTTTTGAATGGAGTGCTCGGGAAATACTTGAGCGCCCGGAACACCCGTTAAACCCGCAAGGTTTCAGGTCAAGGCCTACCCGGCCGGCGGGTATTGCCCCTTCGGGTATGCCCGGCGAGTACCCGGGTTTATGTCAGTACAGTATTGGTTCCACTATAGCGCCGGTATGTGCCCGCCGGAAATACCGGCACTATAGCGGCAACCGACGCTACTCCGCATACTACCACTTTTAGTTGTTCCATTGTTCCCATCTGTGCCGAGCGATTTCACAGGCACTATAGCGGGCAACCGACACTACTCAACCGGCGAGTACCCGGGTTTATTTCGGTAGTCTGTACTCGTGGCTCTATCGAATCGACTGATCTACTCACGCATTATATTTCAAGTATGAGGGCATGTGGGAAGCACATGTCCTCACACGCGATCAACACAATTTTCAAAGGTGCCGTGGTGCTCCCGTGCTCTATTAATAGAAGCGGAGCGCGCGATCGGAGACGGCAGTGCGCCGTAAGACACAAAAAGTAAAGACGCGGGTTCACGGGGTGTGCAGGAGACTGGTTCGCGTCTCCCGCTTTATAGACTTTGTCCTACTCTGACCCATCTTGCAAAGGGGAGTTGCCAGTTGTTTCTACCTCAGGCTAACTGGTTGCGGTCATATATACCAGGCACCGTATAACAAACACTAACAGCAAGATAACACACCCCCTCGGACGATTTTTCGAGCTGAGTTTGTCGACACTGGAGAGAGTGCGAACGCCGAGCGAAAACACTGTCTATAGAAACATCTCGACGAGATCGTTCCAAAGCCGCCGTTTTCGTTGTGTGCGCCCCCATCGTTGTGCAGAAAACTATCTCGGAATTGATCACAAGCAATTGATCACAAGGGGTCTGTTATCTTGCGTGTTGTGCGGCGGTAGGTGGTGTTTTCAGGTGCCAGGGAAACAAACGACTGCAGTAGAGTTTACCAATTGTTCGAAAAAAGTGTTGAGGCACACTGTGTACGAGACGAAAAGGACTAACCCTAAACAATGGTTGATTGGGTTTGATTGGGGTCGGGTTAGAGTTATGTCTATAGTTCAAAGTGTATGTCAATGTCAACCATTTTCTCGAATATGTGGTACGCCACTGTCACTGCAGAACCCGCCTGCTCTTTAGGCGAAATGGATGCAGCCGTTTCAAACAACCGCAGCAATGATTTCATGAAATGCTGCTGTAGCGCTTAGCTAGGAACTCGTGCTGGTGGATATTTGTAGCTGTCGTCAACTGTGTCCTTTGGTGGGAAGCGTTGCCATGGCACCTGCTGCTGTTGTTCCCCACAATGGCGGGTTTGGAAAAGTACACTTGACCGTTCCTCGGTCTGTTCTTTTTTGGGAGATCCTGTGGGAGAGCGGGACACGGAGATTCGGTCACACGAGGGCGGAAAGCGCCCCTATTTTCTTTGTCGCCGTCAAAAATTCGAAACTAGCTTAACCGCGGCAGTGGCAGTGGAGGGCAGCTCTCGAAGCCGTCCAGGCCTTTCTCGCCCGACCAGTCCTGCAGAAATGGGGGCAGCTACAAGTAGCACCTACGAATCTACCGTAATTATGCGTTTTTATAGACTAAACTACCGGTATTTACCTGGTGCTACTTTTCTACTATCTGTATACGTATGCTTCAATTGGAAATTGGTGTATAACCCCACCACCGACCGTAATTATGCAAATACGAAGTGACGACAACACCCCCCTCCCCCCCCGCGTCGAACAATTACTAATTCTTGACGAACAGGTTGCTTTGCCGCGGTGGGACTGCTGGGGCAGGGGGGGGAGGTGGGGAAGGCTACTTCAAACGTCGGGAAGTTCGCTTTGGGTGCGTTCGATGTGGTTAGCGTCGTGGCGACTAGCACGGATGTGCCGGCGAAAGTGGCGGAGACGGTGGGGGAGGAGTTCCTAGAGGTGGTGGAGTTTACATCAGGGGCTGTGACAAAGGTGTGTGTGTTGGGGGGGGGGGGGGTGTACTCATATCATGCATACATGGCCCTAGTCGTATGGCCATAGGCCCTCTCGTCCCTACAATGCCGGGACGGAGCACGTCGGATTTTCACCGAC
>JBBMKB010081953.1:0-20333 GCA_037833945.1 Alaria marginata
ATCATCCCCCTTGCGCGGAGTTAGGGTTCTCCACTCCGCACAAAATGATCCAACTCGACCACCATCTTGGTTACCGCCAAAACATAAAAACGAGAAAACAAAAAGACGGTACCCTGGTGGTCTAGCTCACGTAGTGAGAGGCGTGTGTTACAGCGTCGTTGCCAACCGACGGCAACCCCAGCAGGGGAGGGGGTCAGAATCAAGAGGCACAGGCGTTGTGGGATATGCTGTACGTTGTCGATGCGGGCATCGGAGCGCGATCACGGCAGAGAAAGACGACGGCGATCGCCACTGTGTGCTCCCCAGTCTCGGAGGCCAAGACGGAGATAATGTGCCTGCGGAAATAATATGTTGGGAAATGCAGCCGGGCCTCGCCAGTATGTTACATATCATGGTTATATCGCTGCGCCGATGCCGATGGATCTACTGTAGTTCTAACATTGGTCGACGGTTGATATCTTGTGCTTTTGTAAGGTTTATGCTGTAGTTTCTTCCCACCGGCATCCTGGGATCACGTTTGTTTTTATTCCCCGACACCAACATACTATTGGTCCTGTTGGAAACCCTCCCATTGGTCCCTGTCCTTCGACTGTTTCTCTTTCTGTCCCGCCATCTCCCGAATACCAGTAAAACACAGTCACTGTTGTTTCCCATTGTGTTCGTTGCTTGGGAAGCCTAGTATCTAGTATTCCACCCCGAATACATGACCGATCCATCTTGCCGGCATGCGTAACCATCGGTCATTCGGCTATTGTTTCTTGGTGTACAGTCTAAACATTATCAACGAAAGCCATGGTTACGTGCAAAGAATGTTCCCGATACGAAGTATATGCACGACACATTCAGCCCGAACTGCCGCTATCGGTGGACACCTCTGCCTAGGCGCATACACGTGTACATTAAAGGAGGCAGTATATTAACCGAACACTGCTGTGTGATGTTTCAGTGCGTCGTTTCCGTGAGCCAAGCATGCCTTCCTCGCCACGACGACAGAAAGAGTGGCAGTGCTGTTATAATTCACGCCAGGAGCAGAGTCAGGCCCCATAAAAAGAGAAACCATGCTGCAGACTACTTTCTTTTTTACTACCACAACGATACCGGACACCTGGTATGTCCTATTGAGCCACGTTTTGCACTAACTGTACGTACGACCTTGATACGGTATGTGTTTCCGCGGTTCCCACTGGTCAGCATGAAGCATGCCTTCGTCGTTGCCACGGCGGCGCAACTGGCACTGTCATTGTCCTTCACGCCCGGAGCAGAGTCGGGCCTGTGTCCAACCGGGACTATAGACATGGAGGTGGCGACACCCTCTGACCTACAAAGCATGATCAATACCATCAACTGCACTGGAGAAGGAACGTTTAACGTAACTTGGATCGGCACCGTGCCCCTCGGACAGACCATCGAGGTGTGTGAAGAGAAGCAGTTAACGGTCACTGGATCTTCGTCTAACGAATCAACTTCTGCTGGATCAACTGCGGCTTTCGCCGATGTTCCCAGCGCTGTTATCGACGCCGGACGTACGACGGGAATATTTAGGGTGTGCGGCGGGTCTACGCTCAGACTGAACCGCTTGGTGCTCGAGGGAGGAGCTTCAACGAACGGAGCTGCGGTCGACGCAAGTTCGTTCAGTTCTGTGATTGTAGACAACTGTACCTTTACGAACAACAACGCTACCGATGGAGGTGAGACAATGATATTAACACGTCGGAGGATGACAGAGGGTGATAATCGTCTTGACATTAGTGGGGTACGATCGGGGTAGCACTTCTTGGCAAATTCGTTTAGAATGATGCGGCGCCTTACCCCAAGCTTGTCGGAATGCTATTCTTGTTTGGCAGAAGTGTTCGTTGTATGCCTAGGATATATGGGTTTGGTCATTGGATTGCACATTCAGTTCCCTCGAAATCGATTTTGGGTGGAGGAATAGAGCTCCTCAAATGAAGAACTTCAGAAACAAATCGGTGCACCTCTTCCTAAGCATATATGTCCAAAACCATTCCCAAGAAACAAGTCAGTGTTGGCGCAGTCAAGACGGCCGCCGTCGAGTGTGTAACCCCTTTAGAACTGCTCTTCGGGTTTAGGGACAAAACACTTGAAGAGTTAGACTGGGGTCATTTTTGCACTATAACAATATGGTTGAGCAAGATTTGACAGCAACAACGGCATTCGCTGTGATTATCGACTACCGTACTATTGTATGCCGTAAAGTCACGAGCTGGTTAGAGCCTCACAGTGCGATAGTGTGTACCAGGTTGTATCTGGAGGCTTTTGGCAAGACCAAACTCGAGCGGTGTTAACACCGCGTTTAAAACACGCACAATCAGGGCGTTCCTGCAAACTATGCTGGAACGATACCGCGCGTGCACTATGTAACAAACCTATACATCGTGCAAGTGAACCGGGGTGAATTCAAGCCAGAATAGAGTGTGCGGAAGGTGCGGGAAACATCAACGAAGATGCAATACCGATGCCAGCACGTCGGGCACAAGACTAGAGCAATGCGTATGCTATATATTGCATACGCTTCGATGTATTCAGGCCAGTCGTTTTGATCACCTTCAACACTTTAGAACATAGTGCTTTCCAGCAATGTGGCGCTGCTTGGCCTTCGAGGTGTGGGCGAACCGTTCACTAGGGCCAAAACATTGCCTCCAACATGCCGCCCCATTGGGACATATTTCGGACTCTGCCATTTCGCCCTGGATCCCTTTTGCCGTTTGGTGCTCTCAGTCTGTGGTCCTTAGCTTTCGATCTGCGCGTCCCCACAGAGAATGAGCACGCCGAATTAAAACCGGTTTGGACGTATCCACACCAATCAATAAGAGTTATGAAGATACTTCGCCATGTAAACCATCCCAAACGCTCACGCCCGTCACCATGAACTCTCTCACAGAATGCTGTCATACGAGCAAGATTTACCGTGCCCTTGCCCTTGATCTTGTGACCTCAAAATGCACTCTAAAATACTCCTGGCATCAAGTATCGCATATAGTAAGCTTGGTATTTTAGGGATGACGTTTTATTTTTTGCCTTCCGATAGAGTACAGATGAAGTCAAATTCAACAAAGCATTCCATCGTAGAGCCACAACACTCGTGTCCCTACTGTACTACCCACTTCTGCGCGTACTGGCAGGTGCTATATACGCCAACTCATCCGAGATATACATCCACGGCAACACCGTGTTTGAGGACAATTCAGCCGACGGATATGGGGGTGAGCTATTATCTCGCAAAAGTATATACGACACGGACCTAGCCTACGAGTAGGTCCTCGAAGTACTGGAAACGAGGGTGGGTTGTTATGTCACATAGGATGTGACAAAAACCCAACCTAGGGCTTCAGAGTACTTATATCACAGGGGTGACCCTCTGATAGATTATCTCACACTCGGCATAAACCTAACCGAGGCATTCAAAGTGCTTATAACGGGGGTGATATATGACCTCGCATTTGGCATAAAATCAACCTAGGTCTTCAGGGTACCAACTTAGGGTACTATGTCACATCCGACATAACTTATCTAGGCTTTCAGGGTACTGATAACGAGGTTATGTTACTATCTCGCAGTAGACTTAAACCCAACCTAGCTCTTCGAAGCACTGGGCGCGCCGTAATTCATCTTTAATCACAAATACAACGCTTTTGCGACGTCCTGCAGCTTGCAGACGAACGAGGTTTTCAAACGCAGTGCTGCGTGCACGTACACTCTTAAAAACTAACCTAAACGCGCAACCACTGGCCGAACCGTGCATCAGGTACATGGTTTCCTAGATATCTCGTATGTCCTACGTGGCGTCGTAACCCCTGTATAACCCAAACACTGGCTTTGAGAAACATGAAAGTTCAACCCTCTAATCAATCCCGACTCTTAGGTGTGGAACGAAAAATATTTTATAACCCAAACGCATTCAAACGATGTGGAGTAGCTCCTGAGTTGATCAACTCCGTCTGACAGAAAAGTGTTCGCCGTAACGCGCTACCTCTGTCATAAGCACGTGCCATTCTTATTCCGTACCTGTGTGTACATTGCGCTATGATACCTATACTGGACCGAGAATACAATAAGGCGGGAGTATCCCCATTTGTGTTGCTGCGCGAGTTGTTTTGTGTACCTCATTCCAAATCGGGCTTTGAAAAGGTTTGTTGTTGGCTCGGCGAAATAAACAAGCCATGTCCTGTGCAGTGCTTATCGCTTTGGGAGTTGGGGTATAGAGCTCCTCGAGTGAAGAAGAGCCTCAGAAGGCAAATACTAATGGTGTTATTGTACTGATTAAAGTAGCATGGGTCTAGGGTAGGGGTATACTACCTACTGTATGTTATACCACCTATTGTTTCTGAGACTCCTCGCCTGAGGCGCTCTATACTGTTAGTAAGTCACCCAAACCCTGACGTCGACCAAAATGAAAGTGCAGCCAGGTCAACGATTCCGTAGTCTAGTGTAGGTGCAAGACCGATTTAGTTGTTTTCTGAGGCTCATGACTCACTTGAGGAGCTCTGTACTATTAGTGAGTCATTAGTACTATTAGTGAGCCATTACGTAGTACTCTTAGTGACTCATTGGTGCTATTAGTGAGTCCTTAGTACTATTAGTGAGTCATTAGTACCATTAGTGAGTCGTTAGTACTAGTAGTGAGTCATCAGTACTATTATAGAGTCATTCGTGCTATTAATGAGTCACTGGTACTATTAGTGAGTCACTGGTACTATTAGTGAGTGACCCAATACGACCGCAGTTTGTTGTGTGGTGGGATCGCCATGTTGGCATAAAATGCCTCGTGGCCGGTCCTTGCTAATACGATACCGGTAGGTTTTAGCGTGGACACTGCGCCCGTACGCCGTCAGCACTGCTCGCTGTGTTTGGTGACGTGCCGTCACTTGCCCTAGTTGACCATAGCACGCGTCTGGGGTAAGCCGAGAACACCCGCAACCTCATATTTTCCGTTTTCAATTATACCCTGCAGGGGCCGTGAGCGTCGACTCGAACTCTGCCGTCAGCATGGACGGCAGCACCTTTTTCTACAGAAACTCAGCCGGGGGAGACGGAGGTGAAGGTTGCCTTAGAATGCGCGATTTTCGAATTGGAATGCATCATTGGGGTGACGGCGACTTCCAAATTACTTTGGGTTGGAAAAAATCCAGTAAAGTATTAAAACCGACGAACGTCGAAAGAACCCAAGGCCAACCAACCTACTAAACAATATGGTTCGAAATAAAATAAAAGGATATGGGGACACGTGCTTCTTACCTTAGCGTTTCGTTGATTTCTCGTTGTTGAGTTGGCCTTGGGTTATGGGACGGCTATTATACACTTTGCTGTTTTTCTACCCAACTCCCACCCAACCAAAGTTGGTATCTCGCAAACACCCCATTGTCGTATTCTAGGCTGTTGTTGTTGTGATTCAAGGCCAAAACATATCTCGCCTCCGGCAGCCTCCGGTGTAATGTTTGTACTTCCACTTTGCTTACAGTGTAGGACATATATTAATAAGCATATGTATGCCGGGAGAGAGGACGTTCTACTCTATCCCAGGGGCAACGGCTTCCGGGTTTCTTATGATTTTGTGTGGATATCAGCTTTCTTCTGTCCTTGCCTTGTACCTTCGGACTTCAAAATAGAGTTTTGAACCAATATCATATACCGTCGTTCGTTGCAAAGGCCGTCTCCCTAAGTTTCTAAACAAGGCCTTCACTGCCCAAATCTATTCAGCTCCTGGGATTTCCCCCGCGGGTATGAATTGTCCCAAAGACAGGTTGAACCATCAAGGCAGGTCGAGGCAACATCACCCGACCGAACCTTCGCCCAAACTGACTCTTTAGTTACGTACTTGTGGCCGAGCCCCGGTGTTGGATGTGTTCCCGTGTGGTGCGACTTCGGTAGTGTTGCTAGGCGCAATGTGCACGATCACTGAGAGTCATCGTTCTGATCGGTTAAACCCAAATCCGTCATATGCGTACTGAATGACCCGCACCCTGCGAAGCAGTCCCCAATTATGTATCCATACCCTGGGTATTAAGTTATGTATACCAGGTGCGGTAGAACCTGTCTCCCGAAATATATAAAGGTATGTCGTGCCCGCCGTTTCTTAGTGGGCAACTTGTACGTGAGCGGGTTTTTTTTTGGGCGATTTGTAGGTGGATAGTTTTCTATCGATCAATTTGTAACTGGAGGGTTTTATGGTTTGATATATATGTAAGTGGACATAGTTTTCTATCGGTCGATTTGTAAGTGGGACGCTTTACATTGGTCGATTTGTTTATGGAAAATATATATATGTATGAATTTGTGTGTGGACAGTTTTCGGTTGGTCAATTTTTAAGGGGACGTTTTTCGATTGATCGATTTTTAAGTGATTGTTCCTACACTGGTCAGTTGGTAAGTTGACTGACGACGCCCACGTCCCCTCCTTAGGTGCCATTTCCGCTTCTGCCTCCTCTTCTATACACGTGGACGGAAACACTTACTTTGGCAACAACACAGCCGAAGACGACGGAGGTAACAAACGATTCGTGCTATATACGAAAGGGGTACTGTACCTTGTACCTCTTTTTAGCCAATCCGTTTCTGGTGCACGAGGCTCCTCAATTAGACTAACATACTACCCAATACCGCTTTGTGTTTTACAGTGGTCTTCGTCTTGTATTCACGCAATGGGATTGTTCGTGGGACTACAATTTCGCTTGGTCTCAAAGTCGGTTAATGCGTCAAGTGTATCGCTCCTCCCGTAAAGAGTCTCAGAAAATAAGGTGCACTCCTACCGCAAGCAGGCGTCAAACGTTCTCTGAAGATGATGACCGGAACAAAATGACCTATAGATGATGACCTAAAGATGATGACCTAAAGATGGTGACCCACAGATGATGACCTAAAGATGATGACCTAAAGATGATGACCTAAAGATGACGTAAAGATGATGACCTAAAGATGCCTACTGTAGTAGTCTAGGTGGGTTCCTCGTATCGCCGGGCAGCCAAACCCAGCCCTGCACACATAACAAACATCGGCCTAGTTAGTTGTAGGGGTTTAGTTGTAGTGGATGTAGCACGATGGAAGATCGTAGAACGATGCCAGTGATCTCGGTACCGAAGTCAAAAACAATCTATACTAGGCGTTCCCGGGAGGTAAACCGAGTTGTGGACGGAGATTTCGGGTGGTATTCGGCGACGATACTGAGCGGTTTTGTATACTCGGGGGCTCAAGCTTTTAGCGCCGCGCGCATTTTGACGTGGACCATCGGTGGCACCTCGGTGCACCATACCATAAACAAATAATGTGGTGTGTGTTTGGTTGGGCACAGCATGTTCGGGCTGGTAATGAGAGTGAAACAAGTTGCCCGACCGAGGTCTAGTCTAAGCCATGTGTGCATATATACCGTAGCGCATACAAGGTATACGCCAAACATTTCTCGGTAGCGTGGGTATATACCTGGTATATATAGAGACAGCAGAACCGGGTATTGGACAAGCCTCAACTTACAGCCCGATAAATGCGTGCATCCATGGGGAGACTGAAGCACCGACCCCTCAGATCCACATTTGCCTACAGGAAAATACCGTGCACGTGGATTACGACTAAGTTCTGGGCACCAACGGCAACGCCTCTTTTGTTCAAAACACATCCTCGGAGCCTACGTTGACGCTGGCCTCAGAGCATTGTATCGGCAGTATCGAAAGTCTGCGGAAGCTCGTCGAAACGAAACGCCTCCGTGTATGCGTATCCTATTTGGTGTTTTTGTAGTAGTACCTTCGAACGCGCCGAAGAAGCAATGCTATGGTGGTGGTGCTCCTTTACCTCACCCAACGCCTTACTTTTGCGAAAGTATGCCAGTGCAACCCGAGAAACAGTCCCATGGCTTAAGCATACAAGGTAAAATGCAGGCATTCTAACGATGTTGGATAACTTCCTCAGTTAGTTGGGGTTAGGAGCCTTGTCAATCATAACTGTTTTCGGTACAAACTGCTACCCCTGCTGTGGCACGCGTCTAAACTCCGAGGAACCGGCTGAGACACCAAATATATTGTGCACGTAACCTCCAAGCCACGTATCCTGGAATGCTATGTTCGGATCTACGGCTCAAACAGACGTGAAATGATATCGGGCCTTTAGAGGTGAGACGGTTGATGCTGCAGTACCTTGCATATTGGGGTGAGTAACGAACGTCGCTACAAGGTGTGTCCCATGTGAGCCGGTTTGGATTGTAGCTGACCTCAATGTCTGGCACCCGTACTGAGGGTTTCTATGTTGCCTGTTGAAATCCCATGCGATATGAATGATCCGCAAATATCTTTCCATCGTATCATAGCTATATGTACAGTTTGCCACGCGTACTATTCTAGATGCGGTAGAACCTTGTATTGCCACTGTAGTTTACCCTCGGGTGCTCTCCTTGCGCTGGCTTTGGTGGACTGAACAACGACGACGCTTGCCACGCCCGCCTCACCTCCTCCGCAGGTGCCCTGTCAGCTTCTGAATACTCGTCCATCAACATCGACGGCAACACTGACTTCGACAGCAATTTCTCCGGGGATAACGGAGGTACCAAATTAATATCCTCGGAGTATCCTTTATTCAAGCCGGGTTGGTTTGACTGGGTAACCAAAAAATCCCTCGACGCCTTCGGCCGTTGCTTTCTTGCTTTCTGAGCGACGGAGAAGAGCCACCTCGTATCATCTCATATCATACCACATCATTGGAATGCAGATTGTCTTTTCGCAATGCTTTCGTCCAATACCTCCTATCTATGTCCAGAAGCTTTGGTTTCATTGTTAGCTGTGATTATACCAAGATGGACCATCGCCAAACGATGTCAGTGCTCGAGGCGCAGAATTCGAGACTAACTTAGATGTTCCTTCCGACTAACCGCGCAATACGTGAAGACGTCTTCGGGTAGCATTCGACAAACAGGTTTTACTGTTTCCGAACACTGGCAGACTTTAACGTTGGGCTCCGGATGCATTGAGGGAAGTTTGTGTGGCCGCGGCTGAGCGAATGGTGTTGTTCTAGCTATGCTTATTAGTTTCGCATCTGCGTTGAGAATGTTACCAATTTCCCGTCCCGAGCCTGATCAAAACCATGTGTAGATACATGGAAAGCGTAACCGCTACGGATTTTTTCCTACGGTAGATGTTCCCCGTGGCTTTATCTCATGTTTCCTGTGTTAAACGTGGCGAAAACGGGTATCCGAGAGAAGCGCACCGACTGGTGCCGTCTTACATCCTCGGGTAGGCTGAGAACCCCCAAAATCTGACTCTCGTCGGCACGTACAAGGCACGTAGATTACTGTTCATGTGTCAAAGACCACGGCAAAGCACATCTCGTCATGACGTCGCCTGGAAACCATATGTCGAGAAAGGCTTCGGATAGTGTTCTGTTAAAAGCGGGTACGTCGAAATGATATGAATAGGCAACCTCGAGCGGCCTTACAGTGCACCTAAACTCATATTGAAATCAGCCCATCATGGGCCCTCGTTGTCCCACGTTCGGTGGACCTTTGAACACTTTTCACGCCCGTCGCCCCTCCGCAGGTGCTCTGTTCGCGACTGACGATTCTTGCATCGAGATTAAAGGCAACACAACTTTTGACCAAAACAAAGCTGTGGAAGGCGGAGGTAGGCATTATCTGAACAAGCTTTATCGAAATAATAAGCGTTATCAGACGAAGCGTTCTCGGAATAAGCGTTCTGGGAATAAGAGGTATCGGAATGAGCGTTATCGAAACACGCTTTAAATGTATCGGAATAAGCGTTATCGATATAAGAGCTGTCGAAATACATTGGAATAACCGATATAATAGCGTCCACATTAAGAGAAAACGATCTCAAGAGCGTTGAAATTGGCTTGTCACGTACGTCTTGTTCGTCATTTATTTACAACAACACCCTACCAGGCACATTATACCCTATATGAGGCGCGTGCTACGATGTAGGTACTACTATCAGGTAGCACGCTTTGGCTTGAACCTTTTCTGAATGACGGGGCTCCATAACCTATTAAATACAATCGTCGGAATATCGTTCTTGTTTTGCAATATAGTTTGTTGTATTTGTATATCTAGGTCATTTGATTTTTCATCCGGCAGCACTTCTATTTTTCTCCACATGAGTTTTTGGGCAAGGGAGTAAGGTATGGAGCCCCTCGGAAGCCAACTGGTGTTATAATACTGATTCAAATAGCGTTTGTCGTGAGATCAGAGTGGCACTGAGGGAAGAGCGTCGATACTGACCAGTTCCGAGGGACTCACAAATCAAGTACTCAACTGTATAACAATATAAAGTTTCGTGTCGGGGTTCCTGTAAAGACGGGCAACCGCGAACAATGTTATACATTACAGAACCGTTCTTTCGTCGTTGTGATGCAGCATCTTATACCGATGAAAGCGGCGATGTCGACGCTCGCTACGAGGAGTTCGATAACAATTTGAGAAATTTAGACGCCCAGACAAGGTCCACCAATGACCTGGGCATTGGAACATATATTGGGTTGTTATTCGGCAACAACCCCGAACATTTTCGGTATTATTTGTTTACGGTTAAAATGCACCCATTACGGCAGGTATTTTCGAGTGCTCCCTGGTGCACGGTACGGTGTCAGATGTTAGCTAGTTAAAACCAGTGGTTTCGCGCCTTAATTTGGCTTTCGTTTTCATGCTCGAAACTAGGTGCGCTTGGAGCATCAATGCTGTACGAATCGGTTCAGAACTTTCGCCGTAGCTTTGCTCTAGGCGCACTGTACCCACTCAGGTCGGTAGAGAAGCGCACAGGTTGCCGTCTTTATACTTCCTTTGGACAGGCGGAAGCCACTTCGTACAGAGTCGCTATTTGCCACCTGCAAGTTTAATACACGCAGTGGGACTCGTTTTTCAGCGCCCACAGCAACACATATTTTGTAAAAGCGTTAATCGGGATATACGTGGTTGAGAATCACGTCGGAAAACTGATACCTGGTACGTTGTAACCGACGAGCTTATTGGACATTTAGCCAATCTCGAAGACTTTAAGGTATGCCTGTTTTTCGCGGTTTCGTTGTGGCATATTCGGACATGGTCAGTATCAAGTATCATACCATAGCACCGACGGCCGCGGCACCGGCTGTAATACTAAATTCGCTGTTCTCGTAAGACCCAAGCAACGTCTTTGGGATTGTTTTCCTGGAAAGTCCCCTGCGTCGATGATGTTGATGATATCGATGTGTACATAATATAGATGACGTAGATGATGTAGATGATGTCTAGTAGATGATGTAAATGATGTTGATGATGTTGATTATGTACAGTAGATGATATCGATGATGTCGATGCTGTCGATGCTGTACGACGGGTTCTACGATATAGAGGTAGCACCTTTTGGCTTTTTTGTTTCTGAATGACGGGGTTCCTTAACCCAAAATCGTCGGAAACGTCTTGTTTTTCAGTCAGATTTTTTGGGTATACCTAGGCCATGGGTTTCTTTGCATTTTTAGTTTGCGCAAAATCAGTTTTTGGGTGAGGGTATAGAGGTCCTGAAGTGAGGAGCTTCAGAAAAAAAATGGTGAACCTCTGTCGTAGAATGTGTCGTGCATCGATTATGTCAATGATGACGATAACGCCGACCGCTGACAGAACAAACGATTGATACGAAGTTGCTTCAGGGACGATAGGGGTAGCAGTTTTTTGGACTGACGAGGCCCCTCAACTGAGGAAGCTATTTTTAGTACTAAGCAATATCGTTGGAATATCTTGTATTTTGCGCTCTATACCTTGGCCGTTGGATTATTCATCGGAGTGCGCTTTGTTGCATCATGTTTCCCGAAGTCAGTGGAAGTGAGGAGGAGAGTTCCTCATATGAGGACAAGCTTTGTTGGGTACTAGCCCTATCATCGCATGCGTCTACTAATACCCTGGTTGTAGGGTAGATGGTTACAGTACAGGACACCTAATAAGAAGCAAGGTAACAAGAAACCCAGGCTGGATTTTATAGGAAAATAAATATGAAATCGGGATCCATTGTACTGAATTTAGTGTAGAACGCACTCTCTCCCAAATAAGAAACCCAGGCTAGGTCAGTATTTCTGTTTCTTATTAGATGTCCTGTACTGTATTGCAGGACCCGATGCATGCTGCGGCTCCTCGCGACATACAGTAGAAGCGCTATTTACCTGACCCAAGCACTGATTTGGAGACAACTCAAAGGCGCTACCCGATGAGAAACATCATGCCCTAAAGAAGATACTATTTCGAAACATGTTGCGAAACAAGAATGAAACTCCGAACATTTTGGTGTCAAGGAACCCCGACACTTATTTCAGCCAGATCACGCTATGTACCACCATACTATTAGTGATAAAATTACCTCTATCGTGGCACGCGCCACCTGCGTAGATGCTGCTGTGCATGGATTACATCGTGCGTGAAATGTATGATTTCTTCGAAAAGTTAGCGTAATGTCCCGCACCAGCACTGGTAATCTTATTCTATTTCTCGTACCAACCCCAATCCGACACAGACGTACTCGAAGGATCCGCACCATGCGAGCCATACGCCAGATATCTCCGCAATAATAGTCAACTGTTTTTTTAGATTAGTTTTTAGTTTGTTATCATCAGTTTTACCTACCAGCTGAACTCGTACGAAGTATGAGGTTTTACCCTGAGCGACCTTCTGGACAAGCCGTGGTCACAGGTGTCTTGTCTTCCCCCCACAGGTCCTTGCCTTCATTTTTGTCGCGCGTAGGGTTCAGAATTCCCACTGTTCAGTTATTTTATGCTCTTCGATTTGCATTGAATTTCGTACGTATTGCCTTCATTTTTGTCGCGCATAGAGTTTAGCATTCCCTCTTTTCAGCATGTTATGCTCGTTGATTGGCATCGAATTTCGCCGACTCACGCTCTCGCGCTTTGGGCTAGTAATATTAATATTAACAGTCTATTTATAAGGAAGACCCCCTTGTCAGATTGGAAGCTATGATACAACCTCGACCTCAATGGTTACGCGGCTCACTATTGGCCCACGGGGGACGCCGGTCGAGTGTATAGCAGTATTACTAATCATGTATATAGTATTGCCACCCGACAATGTGCAGCATGAGATTCAACACCGACTACAGACGCGTGCTACGATAGAGGTATTAATACTACTATTAGTATAGCACGCTTTGGCTGAAATGTTTTCTGGATGACGGGGCTCCTAACCTATTAACCCAAAATCGTCGGAACGTCATTCTTGTTTCGCAACGCGGGTTTTGGTATACCCAGGCCATGGGATTGTGCGTCGGGTTGTACTTTGACTATTATCTGAAACGGTTTCTGGATGGTGTATGGAGCTCCTCGTGTGAAGAGCCTCGGAAAGAAAAGCCTCATTACAATACTCGTTTAAGTATATATTGCTCATAACACATACCTAGCAAGAACAAGAACACCAAGGGAAAAGGAAAACATTGTGTTCTAGGCGATGTAGAACCCATTGTCTGAGTAACGCACGGGCCATCCTCTCGCTACCTGTGGTGGGCGTAGACCTCCTGCAACATTAAACGCCCGGTGCCCGTCCGCAGGTGCCGTGTCCGTTTCCGGGGACTCTTACATCCGCGTCGAGGGCACCACCTACTTTGAGAACAACTTCGCCAAAGATGAAGGAGGTGGGCACCCATGTTTTTGTTGTTGTTTTGTATAATCACTTTCATTTCCCAGTTCAACTCGTATCAGGGTTTTACTCCCAGCGACCTTCAGGATATTAAGCCGTGGTCACACGTGTCGTCCCTTCTCCCCTCCCGGTAAGTATATACCTCCGTTTGTATCGCGCATAGGGCTCAGCGTTCCAACTGCTCGTCGATTTTTATCGAATTCCATGTAATGCTCAACAACCAGGAAATCATTTGCAGTACGTATATATATACTTCGTACGGACGCTATGTTTGTGCAGCACCAATTGTTTGAAGACAGTGTCCAGTATTTACAGACCTGGCGGTTGCTGTCACTTCCAGGGTAATCAATAGTGGACCTGTGCATACCGGCATGACCCTTTCTCATTCCGTGCTGTCGTACACTGTACCTGGCATAGTTTTTCACTGTGATATGAACGGCACCAGTGTTAAGAATTTTGGAAGAACACTCTTTTTTGTCGCTACTATCGCTGTCAAGGTATTGGATTCAGTTCGTTGATCGGGCGGTCTCAGCCGCAGAAACCTTGTTGGCTAACCAGTTGTGGCTCTACGTCGGCATGGCTATTTCCCATTCCGTGCTGGCGTCTATAGTTTCGCCCGCAGTGTTCGGTGCCAGTATAAAAAAGTTCGGAGATCGCTCTCGTAACCCTGCGTATTGGAGAAATATCAACGGAATACGATTCTTACGCCAGACCTCTTTCGATACATTTATATTTAAAGTTAACCTCTTCTACTGTGCAGAGTTGTTCCGCGCATCAGAGCCGTGCACGGGCGGTCCTCGTTCTCCATTCTACGACGAGTTGGCTGAAAGTCTTCCCACTTTCCGTTGTCTGCCCGCAGGTGCTATTGTTTTGTTTCGTGACTCCGCCATCGAAATTGACGGCACCACTTACTTCCGCAGGAATACAGCGGAGGAAAGCGGAGGTAAGAAACGTCTTTTGTAAGAATAACACACGGTAGATGCACACCAGCTGCGAGATCGAGGATATCATCGAAACTGACATTTGCAAGCTCTGTGTCATGCTTCGATCGCGCGTGTTACGGCGTGTTTGTGTCCTCATGAAAGATTAAGGTCGGTGACTCCCCTCAGTGCTATTAATGGCTAATAATTGTACCAGGGTCAACAGGGATACGTTACTGTACATAGTAATCGTTGTAGTCGGACTTAGGATAATGCTGGTCAATCACAAAAGCCACAAATTGCCTCGATGTACTCGAGGTCGTTTCATATAGAACGGCAGAAATCAGTTCATGACACCGACGACCGCGGGACAACCCCGGGGCGGGCCGGCACACCAAGAACGTATATTCCCCATGACATTTTAAATACACGTCGTGTGTATTATTCTCCTCGGGTGTCCGGCGCCAACATAGTTGGGACAGCTTTCGCTACGTATAGGCTTGGCCTTTAAGTAGAAGGTCAGAGACTTTTGGCTGATGACACAGACAACCGCAGGACAGTCACAAGACGGACCGGTCCACCAATAACATATTCTCCACGACCTTTGGTTTAACTACAGTAAACGTCCTGTAGAGTGACGCGGACCATGACAAAGGTGGCAATGTTTGGACAACCTACTTTCTGGTCAGCGGGGCTACTGAATTTAGGACACTTGTTACGATAGAGGTAGTAGCTTTTGGCTGATTTGCTGTTCTGGATCACGACACTCCTTAACCCACGTCGAAACGTCGTTCTTGTTTTGCAACATGGTTTGTCTTTTACATAGGCCATGGGGTTGCTCATCGGGTAGAACGTTATTTTGTATCCAAATCAGTTCTCGTGCTGGTTATAGAGCTCCTCAAGTGAGATAACATACCTCAGAAGGCAAATACTAATGGTGTTTATTTGGTATTATACTGATTCAAGTAGCATGCGTCGTGTTTGTTTCCAATGCTATTCGTTACGTGCCTAGTCTAGGCCATCGGATAGTCAATCGCGTTGCACTTGCAGTTTATCGAATTTTGTTTTTGTGTGTGGTTCTACTAAGATCCTCAAGTTATGAGCCTCAAAACACATTATGAATAGGTGCATATTTACGGTAGAATGTGTAAAGTAATCTTCTCGAGGATCCGGCGTCAACACATTTGAGACAGTGTTCGCGACATGTATAGGCTTGGCGTTTGACCGTTGTCTGTATTTGGGTATCGTGGGCGTACATATGTGGCCGTACCTCGGTTCCTGTTTTGTTCTAATTCGTGCAGTTGTTTGCCAAGCAAAAGTGTATGTTATGTGACGTAAACTTGTCCGCGAGGGCGATCGATGCTATGCATAGATGCCAAAGATCACGATGAATACTATGCATAGATGCAAGTCATGTCTCAAACGCCTCTTGGCTGGTTCGCTTTAATGCGTATAGAACTGGAGTACTTGTCAGACAAGCTCGCGGGATACGAAGCCCGGTCTTGACCAAGGCTAACGTAGGGAGGATGTTATACTACCGTTTTGACTTGTTAACAGTATAGGCCACTCGCGCGACTGGCTCTGTACTTCGCTCAAAAGCGGAATGAAACTGTTTTGTTGGCACAGCGTACTAATCCATATCCATGACGTCGATGCATATCGTGAAAAAATCTCGGAACACAGTAGCATAAAACTCCAATGAAATGGTGCAACCGCCAGCTCGGGCCCTAGCATTGATCCCTCTACCTTGACCTTGACACCTTCCAGCAGTGCTTTATTGTATAGACTGAAAACAACGAAACCTGAAACCGACAACCCGCAGGTGCAGTTTATGTTTCTCAGGATTCATCCATTAGCGTCTACGGCGACACGTGTTTTGTCAGCAACAAAGCCGGGAGAAACGCAGGTGAGGGTCGTCTCATGTGCTGAACTAAGATGTTCACGTCGGATCGGTTGTAGCGATGAACAGACTCGAAAATCACTACGTTATGTCCGTGTTTTGCTGGTTTAATGTAGCACCTTCGATCACCGCGCATATCGTCGACTGGGACACACAACACGATACGACCTTATCCTCTAACCGTTGGTATTTTAGGTTGGTCGTTATCCCGAAAACCAGCCCGTGGTGGTTGCAAATCAAGCTCAGCGTCCCCTTTCATTTTGAGTCATCCCGCGGTAAGGGTTGCACATTTTAGACCAAACGTTTCTGACCAGTTGACCTCCTCAAGCGAGGGACTGCTGGTTGGAATGATAATTACACGAGTACTGGTTGGAATGATAATCACACGAGTACATTTACTTTAGGACTATTACTAGCGTATAGAGATGTTGGTCGGGTTGCGCGAACGATTTTCTTGGAAGTCATTTTTCGGGTGAGATATTGAGCTCCTCGTGTTAGCATCATAGCTCAGAACCTTCTGCTGCACCCCTCTGCCGTGGGATGACTTAAAAGGATGACTCAAGAGTAACAAATGAAAATCAACGACGGTACAAGTATATATGAGGGGAACAGTACCTCGGTGTGCTGCTGCTCTCCTGCAGCGCACATGAGCTCCTGCGATCACGCGTGTACCCGCTACACCTCCTATCAGAGCCCCAAGGCCACAGTAGGGGGGATGTTATTATACATTAATACTATAACTTACCCTAGCGAGTTGAAACCACTCGTGGCCCTGCACGAGAGTCAAACACTGGCGTCAAAATACTTTGTTGGCGCAGCGGAACAAACAATTCCCTGGATGTGCGTATCGCACAATAGAACAGCACAAAAATGTAAGTTTTTGCTTCGAAGCAGGGTAGCCGCCCGCACGAGGGGTTCCAAACCGCTGAAGCAAGAAGCCCTGAGTGTGACGCCCCTGCCTAAGTCTTGGTCTAGAACGAATAGTATGCTTCCGTGAGCTCAAAGGAACTGCCACCACAATACTGCAATGGCTTTGAATATACCGAACCGAGTTGTGCCACGGGCCACGGTAGCGGTGCAGGGGTTACCTACAGTACTATATTGTACTATATTGTACTATTAGTACTGTAGTAATCTTTGTCTCAGGTTTTGGTGTAGCAATATTCGATGAAAATCGATGAGCAGTGGGAACGGTGAACCCTCTGCGCTAAACAAGTGAATACTGCACAGGTGCTATGCATGTGGCATCTTACTATTCGGCTTAGATTGACGGAACATTCTATTTTCATTATAATGCGGAACCACGACTCCTGTCGCATGCCCACAGATGCTTTGTGTGTGGTGTCTTACTCCTAAATCCTCATCGACGGCCATCCTAGTACGGTCGTGACCCCCGTTGCCTGCCGACAGGTGCTAGCTATGGGGCGCCTTACTCCTCCGCACAAACTGAGCGACGGCACCTATATCCATTAGAATGCGGTCGCAACCCCCGTTGCCTGCACACAGGTGCTATATATGTGATTTCTTACTCCTCCGTCTGAATCGACGCAACATGACGCTTTTCTAGTACCAGAGGGTACAGTACAGATCAAACCCCTGACGGCGTTCGTGACCTACCCACGGGGGCTCGTATCATACGTATGTGGCATCTATTTCCTCCATCCGAATCAACGACTCACCCACTTCCTTTGTAATGCGGCCACAACCCGCATTGCCTGCTGACAGGTGCTATGTATGTGGCGACTTACTCCTCCGCCCAAATTGGGGGCCTTTGCTATTTCGATAGCAACACAGCTGAGGACGACGGAGGTAAGAAACGCCTTAGTTCCAGTGCGGCATTGTTTACATTTAGTTATGTACGATTGCGGTGTTCAGGATAACGTTTAGATCACGTTTGATAGGGTTATGGCCATGATGCAAGTAACAAGCCTCTGCCTGGCCGGAACTGATCAACTGATCAACTGATCAACTGGGGAGCTTCCCGATAGGGCGTGCTACGATAGAGGTATTAGGTATTAGTACTACTATTAGTATAGCACTTGTTTGGCAAAACTATGTTCTGAATGACGGGGCTCCTTAACATTCCTGTTTTGAAACGTGATTTTTTTTGTATGACTAGGTCATGGGTTTGCTGATCGGGCGGCCCTTTCAGAAGTCCTAAACAGTTTTTGGATGAGGTACAAATAGTACTAGTAATACTAATAGTACTAACAGTGTGGAGCTTCTAAAGTGAGAGGCCTCAGAAACCAATTAGTGTCTTTATACTGATTTATAACACCATTTTTTTCTAAGCCATTCAGAAAATGGTCTTCTTCACCTAAACAATGTTATACTATTATGCCATTAACAGTGTGGTAGCACGCGTCGTCGGAGGTACCCCCTCCACCGTACTATTCATGCTGTAGCCTTGGTGACCGTACATGAATGGTCACAACGCTCTCATGCAGTTTATGTTTATTCTGAGTTGTCCATGAACCCTGTGAACGTTAACGACCCGCAGGTGCCGTTTATGTTTATTCTGAATCATCCATGGCCGTCTACGGGAACAACACATATTTCGTAAACAACCAAGCCGGGAGAAACGCAGGTGGGGCTCGCACCGATGTGTGCTATCGAGATGTGTTTTCGAGATGTGCTGTCGAGATGTGTTGTCGATATACCTGGTATATTTTAGGGATGTGTTATCGAGATGTGTCTTAGAGATGTGTTATCGAGATATTAATATGTTATTATCGAGATGTGTTATCGAGATGTGTTATGGAGATGCGTCATCGAGGTGTGTTATCGAAATATTATATTATCAAGATGTGTTGTCGAAATGTTATATCGAGATATTGTGTTATCAAGATGTGTTGTGGAGATGTTATATCGAGATGCGTTATCGAGCTGTGTTTGGTCCAAGCCGGGGTTCGTCCCAGCGCTGAACGAAGACGATATATATAACTGTATACCAGGTATACGATATCATCACGTGCTACGATACGTGTACCATTATTTAACGGGCGTAGGATATAGTTGAATGGAACACTGCAGTAAAGCGTTTGGTGGTCTGCTATGACGCCGGTCGGGTCTGGCCCTGGTGAGCCCACCCGACCCGGCCCGTGAAGATACCACTGTTTGACATGCGTAGGATGTAAGTTGAATAGAGTACTGCAGTAAAGCGTCTCATGGTCTGCCATGACGCCGGTACGCGCTGCTCCGACACCGAGACAATGTTGTGTCCTTCATCTTTCCTAAAGCTCCAAGGAGCTATCCTTACGAGCATGTTTTTGGAGATATTGTACTTCCAGCACTAATAGCAGCAAGAAGATGCACCGCATTGACACGCGTGGCGGCTGAGCGTGCAGGACGGTAGTCAGTGCATTGTGCATTGTCATTTCGTCGAGTTGTTGTTATCTGGTGTAATGAACGGCGCCCGCATCAGGAATCTCAATTCCCCCCCGTATTGAATGCTCTATCCATACCATGCATCCCTCCAAATGTCCACGGATTACGATTCATACACCAGTTTTATCAGTGTCGTTGATTGACACACCAAATTCGTGTACGGGCCCTCCTGATGATGCCCCGCCGAATTGGCTGAAATGTCTCATGCCTCCCGTTGTCTACCCACCGGGAGGTTACATTACCACATATTCGAGGAACCGACTCACATACACTTTAAATCGTATCTACCCCTAGCCCTAATCGTATATTCCCCCAGCCTTAACTCTGACCCCATCCCTAACCCTATCCCTAACCCTCACCCAGTCAGACCCAACCCACCAATGTAGGGATAGTCCCCTCCGTCTCGTAAACCAGGAAACATGTATCATATGTGACGCCCCCCGTTACCTACGGACAGGTGGCATATTCGTCAAGTCAAACTCCTCCATCTACATCGGGGGTAGCACCT